>JACCPG010005041.1:0-54015 GCA_016069955.1 Drepana arcuata | reverse complement strand
TGTACCCACAAACCCACTTTCCGCCAGGGATATATTTTAGGTGCTAACGTGACTGATGGTGAGTCCATCGCTTTTGAATTTCTCCTCAAACGTATGCAGGTTCCCTCTCGATATTTTTCTTCCCTGTAAAGGTCGTGCTGTAACTAATCACTGTACTGCACTGTACTTAAGATAAAAAACTCACTGTCCCAGCCGGGATTCGAACTTGCAATCATTGTGTTGCAGGCAACTACTCGAACCACCCGGCCACCACAACGGCTTTTACCAACATGTTTTTTTAAATTTGCAAAAAAATACGTAGTTTATTCATATTAACGTCGATAAAATTTTAGACATTGTTGTAGCAATATTCGTAATTATTAATTGATAATTCCGAAGAAATTACCTAAAAAATATTTCTCGTGTAAAGTATTTAACTATGTATGAATTTTAAATCATAAATGTGATTAAATAATTATACACTCTCATAGCACGATCTAACAACCGTAAGTAACATGATGAAAGCAATTAAGTAGAGGCATGACCATGAAGTACGCTTATAAAGTCAAATAGTCACAAGTAACCGGCCATTTATTAAAAACGTGACTGAGTCGCGCACAAGTATCACATGAGTAAGCAGCGGCTCCCCACGAACGCAGAAATATTAATACCAACATTCGTAATTCGCTCACTTCATCTTCATAAGTCCGTCCGTGTACACACTACGCAATTTTTATTACGTCGCAGCCCCTAACCACCCCTCACAAGGAATTTACTAAACAAGAAACTGCAATTTCCCGTGACTAATTCATTGTTATCATTCTTGTTCATTTTCCATGTATTTTTTCGTAGGAAATGTTCTTTTGGACTATTTAACTAAGCACATTTTTTTCTGTATTTCTCAATGCTCAAATTCTACCTAAATTTACATTCTTTATTGGTTTAACATTTGTATTTCACTCCGTTCAGTTCTGGGTTTATTTATTTGAGCAATGAATTTCTGAATTCCATGAACTGAATTCCATATCGGTGTCCATAAAATTTACGCTATCGTCTTATAAAAGTGTGTCTTTGGTATAACCAATGATTTTTAACACTGTGCTTTGTTATTTATGTAAAAAATCATCTCTTCTTATTCTCATCAATCTTATCTTCAACATATTTTACCTTGATTTGTTCATTTTGAGTTATATGTATAGTTAGTTGATTCAAAAACCTTCAGTAATAATGGAAAAGCACTCGTGAAAAATCGTACAATATATTTGTAGTTCAAACCTCTTGAAGAGCGGTGGAAGGAAAATCGTCGAATCAATTTTTCGAACAACATTTTATTTATTATACCCGTTTAGGGCGATCAAGAGTGCAAAGAAACGAAAGTATCGCCAGAGATTGTTGGTATAAATCATTTTTCAATCCAATTTAAACGACACAGAGTTCAGTTGTTCTTCGATAGTATGTAGGGAGAGCGATGGCGGATATTCCTGGATAGACTTTGTACTATTACGAGAATATTTTTTTTTTCGCATTCCAATTTATATACTCTAGTATAGTGGTGAAAATGGACTGCCTAGTCAGTTAATTGAGCTTGAGCAGTATAACGTGTTTTGAAATGAAACGAGAGATCATATGCTTCTTGTTTATTAATGGTTTTCTAACATGGCAAATCTTATTGCAATACCATTAAAGAGGGCATTGCGGTACAGCGTATACTAAGCGTATAATACCCCAGGACACCTACAAGATAGCACACGACGAGTTGCTTGGATTACTTTAGTATATTTCGGTTTACATTTTAACATACTAGCGACCCGTCCCGGCTTCGCACGGGTGGACATTTATTTTTTAAACTTTTTGGCATAAAAAATATTTTTTTCTTGCAATTAAAGAGTCTATAATAATCAATGATAATGTAGCATTCAAATGGTGAAAGAATTTTTAAAAATGGTCCGTTACTTTTTGAGCCAATTCCTTACAAACATACTTACATACAAAACTTTCCTTTTCCTTTTCCTTTATAATATGAAGGTTCAAAATCAACCCAGAAGTAGATGACAAGAATGTAAATAAATAAAATAAGTATGGACACAAACGAAGTGATCTTGATTGATATAGCGGGTAACACAACGAGCTAACTGCTCATAATTAGTAACTATGGCACATTTATTGTAATAGCAACTATGGACTGCCATAATGTGAATATCGCAGAGCCATTAAATGTACCAATTATACGCAACAACGTCTAACAACTTAAATTACTGTCGTATATTTTTTGCCCAGTAACGCAATACAAATTGGAACACGGGCAAGTACCTCATAAATAACTGTCCAAACTCTTAAACAGATTAAAAGAAAATCCACATTATTCCAACGGGAGCCAAAGCAATTTTGGCTTGCAGTTTATCAAATCCAACATTTAAATGACCAAAGTCTGCTTCAACAAACAACTTGTTTGGTTGATAGGACGGCATTGGGTTGCTCGTATTGCGTTTGTGTGGACCTATAAATCTGTCTTTAAGTTGTTCTTAAAGCGTATCTAGTGTTTCGCCATCGCGTTTCACAGACGCTTTGGAAAACCAATTTTAGTATATTGCATTAAAAGTTGTTGCCAAATGCATTCTGTGTGTTGATTTTCTTCCTCCTTGCTTTGCTCGCAATGTGAATATTTGTCCAAATACCAGAGACCAATGAAACGATTTCTGATTTTGTTTTTATTGTGATCTAAAAAAATAAAAAAGAAGTTTAATTATAAATTCAAGATGGTATTCAGGTTGCTATATATCTTCTCTTCAGTACATTTATTCAAAGTATTTATGGGTAAAATCTTATTATATTTGAGAGTGAGATACTCATAAATTTATTCGTTATAATTGATAACTCAAAAATCCTTGACATTAAAAAAAATCAAATCTTATATATTGGACAACAGACTTTTTTTCTTATTTTATGAACTTCGGTATAATAGGGATTTAAAAATTAAATTGGGAGAGGACTGATTTGAATAGTCAACTGTCAACTGCTTACTCAATGTTCCAGGTCCATATGTAATGTAATTGCCTGATATTACATTTAGCTGAAAGAAATTCCATATTCAATAAGCGCACGCAGTCCAATATAACGGTCGTTTGGTGTGCCATCAAAACGTCCTACATTTACTGGGAACGTTAGTTCGCGGATAATAACATTCAATTTTAGTGGAAGTATTTACGCGGCCCCGGTAGGTCCCAGCGCCACTGAATTTATGGAGGTCTGTAGCAGCGTCCCAAATTGAAATACATTAATATTTTACCATAAATGCGACACTTTCATGTGGAACATAACGTTATCGTAATTGGATTCTTCCCTGAAAACGAAATACGTCGACATCCGCGTGTTATTATTTTGCACTACCATATTCAAAGAGAATGATTAAATGTATAAATGTATATCCAAAGCCTGTTTATAAAAGAATCAGGTATTCTTTGTAAAATAATATAAATCAAAATATATTTTTGAAAAATACTTTTAAATCTCCATTTTAATCTCCAATTTCCATAAAACACTTAAAAATAGAACTGGTACTCGAATTAGAATGCAGTGTAATTTATTATAAAAAATATATTCTAATGACACAAATCGTACACTGAATTGTAATCACCGTCCTGACCTTTTAACCTAAAACCACAGTTGTTTAAACATATTATAAGTATATATTCAAACCAAACTGCGCACTTATATTACTTCAAGTTCTCACTTCCAGGACACTTGGGCGGTACCCGACGTGGCAGTCTTTTCAAACAGGAAACCCCAAGCACTGCAAATATGCTTCTTTGAGCGAAAAATGTATTATATTTGGGGCTTTTAGAGTCGAATCTCTTTGCCCGCGAGGGCCAAAACTCATCACTATTACAAAGTTTTGCGTAAATTATATTAAAAATATGTTTCCCGAATGGCTTCCGTGTCAAGAGAGCGGACGAATAATTCACTTAGTTTTGCAACACTGCGTGACGACGGTAACAGTTTACTGGGCACTACTAAGCGTAATCTATACTAATATTATAAAGCTGAAGAGTTTGTTTGTTTGTTTGTTTGTTTGAACGCGCTAATCTCAGGAACTACTGGTTAGAATTTAAATATTATTTTTGTGTTGGATAGTCTATTTCTCTAGGAAAGCTTTAGGCTATATAACATCACGCTACGACCAATAGGAGCGAAGCATAAATGAATAATGCTGCCAGAACGGGAAGAAATATTCCTTTTTGAGAGCTTCCCTTGCGTACACTGCGTAAACGGTTTAAGTTACGAAAATATCATGTATGAGGGAATTGTTCCTCTTTAAAAGTTCTAAAAAACAATCCGCGACAGCATATGTCTACCTTTTAAGATTGACTCACTATAACCTTTTTTATGGCAACAAGTCCACGATGGGCTCCTGAACTACTTAACCGATTTCAATCAAATTTTCCCACCGTATGCAGTTTGATCCAACTTAAAAGAAAGGATAGCTTACACCATAATTGGACCCGATAGGTGGCGCTGCGATCGTGTTTCAGGAAATTTTACTTTTTCACCCGGGCGAAGCTGGGCGGGACAGCTAGTCTATAAATAATATTGTACATTGGAAAGATTTAGTGATTCAGTTTCTACTACATATACTTATACCTATATATTATTATAGATATATAGGTAAAGGTCTTTTACCTTTTCCATTTCATCTACATTCAATCATTTTTACATAGTATCAAAATCTCAAATATGGCCAATTAACCAATACATTTTATGGTACACTGTAGGAATCGTTAAATTACGTAAATGTGCTGACTAATCGATATTTATAAACATGCATTTCAGGAAACCAATCCGCTTGACGTGTATATTATTCATCATAATATTTCTAATATCGCAATCGAATTTACTTCTGTCAAGATATTTTATAAGAATGCAAGGGCACGATTCCTTTGTACTCCTACGCGCAAAGATATAAAGAGGTTTTGGTATTTCAGAGGCAAAACTAGCAAACTCCGCATACCTTTAATGCTGACAATAGGCCGAATACATTACTATGTAGAACCTCTCCTAAATACCTCCTTTGAGCTTCAGTCAACATTCTGAAGCAGGTTAACAAGTTCAGATGATAATGCTATTTGCTCCAAAATCCTTAGAATATTATGCTGTATACTATATTTTTGGGCATTGAGGACTACATTTATTGAACTATATAATCGACTTACTAATCGAGTAATACATGTTTTAGGATCAAACAAAAAAATATTGATTGTTTTCTGTTTTCGAGGTAAGCTTTTATCAGACGACCGTCTTGTAGGAATAACCAGATAAAGACAAGCTATATAATAATCTTCTATACACCTGAATGAATACACATGCCTTAGTTTACTGTAAGAGAAAGCTTCATACAAAGAATAAATTAACAGATATGTATGTATGTTAAGTGCTAAGTCGCACCTTCATCTTGGCACCTAAAATATATATGTAGCGATTTTTTTTTTGTATTGTCTCTCGTAGCGTGAGTTCCGGGAACTTTTGCTACTTAACCGGTCAATGGCGAGACCTAGGCCTCCAGCCAGACTATTTGTAGCGATAAATGTAACACATCCTTTTATAGTACGCTATTTTTTACTTTTTTTACTTTCATACGGTGCGGAAACAAGCACGATACAGTGATTAGTAAATTTTAAATTGCAGCACCAAAATGTTATACATTCAACAAGACCAACATTATCCATTCACCATCCATTTCGTTTTGATAAAGAGCGTAATACTCGTATGCCAAAGGGCTACGGAATCCTATAATCGGCTAGCAGGAGATACAATTTGGATTAACATCGCGGGTGAAAATGCTTTTGTTTTTGTTTATATACTTCGTAAGGAATTCACGTAGTGTGTGTGATGAAATAACCTCATTTTATGTCGATCCTATAAAACGTGAAATCCTTATAAAAATATTTACTTCATAAACAAAAATCCGATGACTTTTATCCATTAAATAAAATAAAACACGTCCAGAAAATGAAGCTGCGAAATACTCTGTTTAGATCTCGATATTGAATTGCCTGGTATCACATGTTTGGCGTTTGTAAATAGTAAAATCTTAGTTGTATACAATTTTTTCTGTCGGTTTTTATATATTATTATTAGGTACATAGCAAATACATTGTTCTGTTTCTCTTCTGGACATGTAATAAAACAATAAATGATCTATTACAAAGGTTTGTAGCGATCTAGAGACAATCGTCATGTGTAGCGATTAAGACCAAACTCAAAACAAAAATCATCTTGGGATAATTTCAACAATATAGTCCTTAAGGTTTGATGACAACCTTTTACTGTATAAACTAGACGATATAAATAGTTACTTCACATACACATGAATATAGTTTTCTAATGACATTGTCCTAAATGGTTGTCATTGTGATAAATATCGGTATTGTATTGATATAATAGATAAATATCATGGATGAGTATCCACTCATTATAAGGGACTACTGGAGCCATACCATATAAGATCAGTTAAGCACGTTTTATACAGTCAGAAAAACTTATCCACAAAAGCTAACAAAAACCTACGTGTGTGAGGTCACACAGAATTGCAATAATATCCTTCACCGGCGCGTGAGAGCTGTCATTAAATCACAATTAGCCGGGTCGGCCCGCACAATGGTAATTTTCCCATTTTCCTCGGAAAATTATGCCAACAAACCAGACGTAATTATTTTTGTCTCTCCTGCAGACAATGCCATATTTTTAAAACACGTCTAGTGCTTTCGTTCACTTCATAATTTAGTTTTTGTTCAAATAATCTCTCGCTGCAAAGACATGCCACAGAAAGGAAACTTTAGAAAAATAATAGTTTCTTTCGGAAAATGTCACTGCTTATTTTTATTAAAGAAAGATAAGTAAAATGTACCAAAATGTTTGTGATGATAGGAGTTGACCTTCGACTAATATTTATAGATATAGAAACGTTTGGTAGGTACTTAAGATATTCAGCCACACGGAAACGAAACATAAATTAAGCATGGAAAGGGTATTTTAAGTACTTAAAATGAACATTTAGGTATTTTGACTGGCAATCTAAGTTATCTGTATACCCACTGAAGGAGTCGGTGTGATGAAATTTAGGAGTGTATGTGACATTCACCTAGCTGTATTATTAGAATCATATATTGTATGCTCCTACTTTCTTGTGCTTTCTATAACCTACTTCCATGACCTCGGTGAATGTGAAAATAATGATATGAATATAAAGCGCAGTTTTTCTTAGTTTTACGAGGAAATATTCCTTGCGAAATATTTTATTTTAAGGTCAAGCAGATCCGGCGCGGAGGGCCATTAAATCACAATTAGAAGTAATGCGGGTAGATGCGTGAGAGCCGACCGGGGGGCTTAGCGCGACCGCACCCTAGCCAAAGGGCTTTGCTGGACTTACGCGCTTGTCTCTTAATACTTATATTTTACGCCACCGATCGCCTTCCATTGTTATAAATATAGCCAATTAAATCTTCTGTTAATAAAGCAACATTACCCATCATAATAGATATAACACAACTGTTCAGTTGTTCCTGCTAAATTAATTGCTCCATAGTACTAATCGTTCGCACGAATTATTTTACCACCAGTTTTACCACCAGTGGTCACTGCTTATCTATCTACTAACCAAATTTTAATATACATCGTTGCTTCGTATGCGAGACTAAATAAAATAAAATAAATATATCCACAGATAAAATTATAGTACACCAATAACAGTTAGGCTGTTCGGATCGGATAAGTAGTAAGGAGTTGGATAGCAATTTCGCCATATACGTGACGCAGCAGACAATAGGAAGGTCGTGTAAGGTAACGACCACGCTGCTCGGAGCCGTTGGGTTGTTTAGAAAACAAACGCGTAGCCTTACATGTCTCCAGTAGTGAATCCCCGCGCTCGCGGTCGACCCCACAATATCTAAGGCCAAGAACCTCGTTCGGGTGAATAACGCTGCAGTATATGAAAAGTAGACGATATTGCTTACATCATCGGGTCTTGAATCTATTTAAACACTTATAACAAGTTACTCTTAATATAGCCCCCGACATTGAAAGTTATCCCAAGCGACCTTTCTTGTGTAACAAGGAGTTTCGAATTATAACGCAAAAGGAAATATACATTACGGCGATCATTATTTTAACAAAGCATGAAACGTCGGTTCAAGAATAATAATTTCAGTTTCAAAAACAAAATAATGATTGATTCCTCCCCGATGTCTAATGAGAGTGGACGTGAAATGGAATTAAATTTCCGGCACTCGGGGACTCTTTTGTTCTTAACAATCTCATTAAACGTAAAATGCCTAAAAACACTGCCCTATTCACCGCGGGAATCTTATTATCATCCCTGAATATTTCAGATTCATGCCGCCTTTTAGCAAACTGTTAGGATGATCGACCTGTCTGCAAATAATTAAATTTTAAAATATAGCCTACGCAAGCAAAAAACCGGCATTGGCAAGAACCGCTGATCTCTCCGGGGACGCCGAGGTTTAAAATTAATGGATTGAATCAATTCTTTGACTGTCGGAATGTACGAAGTAAATTAAATTCTTTTTGCAGATATTTAACTTCGTAATAATATGTACTTTCAGAAATTATCTTCTATCTCTTGAGAGAGCTGTACCCACTTAATTGAATCAGTTGTCAGTTTTATTTGGCTGAATTTTACGCTTTTTTACAAGTCTCCGAAGAGGAAGGCAAAAATGTAACAGCACCGTCTTTTCGCCAAAAATATGTTTAGGTGCTGAGGTGACAGGCACGTCACCGTTTCTCAAGTAAAAATTATAATTAATTAATATAAATATAAAAATTGTTAAACTCCTAATTCTAGTATAATAATATAAAAATCCGAAAAATAAGCATTGAGTGAGATCGTAGATACTACACACCACTATTTGGGACAATAGTTAAGTACATTTATGTACATACGTCTTTACACTATACCACAAGAGTCCTAGGTATGGTAGGCAAAGGTATAATAAGGACCACTTTTGACATAACTTGTTGGCATACGACCCAATTCATTCCTCCATGGTCATGTCATTCGAAATAAAGCATGTCTTGCGATTTGAACCTGCACATCAAGTTAGCAATCCATTACTCAAACTACGCAGCCATCATGGCTTCTTTATCAGACATTACACAAAGCATGTATTAACTGCATTAATACCATCGGTTCAATGTTTGGTTGAAAGTTTGTATGTACATAGTGTACACGTGTGTAATGTAAGTGATTGGTCTTGTGTATGTTTGACGTCCATTTCTCAGTGTATGTAGGCAATGTATGAACTAGGGAGACGTGAATAAACCTGTCAATAATGTTTGCCCGACGCCTATTCTGTGTGTAACCACATAAATTGGCTAGGCCGACGGTACCCTCAAGTCGCCTTTCTAGTCACAATCAATTACATTAAGCAAGAGACTAATCAAACGCCACTCGGGCTCTACACAGACCTCCGATAATTCACAAGTATAAAGAAAAGCTATTATTTGTTGCAAATTTAATTTAATACTACCACTCTATTAATTAAAGCTAGCTAATCTAGTTAATTTCATACTTTTATTTCGAGCTTTAGTGAAGAGTCACAGGCTGACTGACATACGCCGAGATTTGCAGGGAGTAGACAAATATAGAGTTGCTTTAAATTTATTTACATACATGTCATCACGCCAACTCCAGGGGTGCCAGTGCCAGTACAGTGCCAGGTTTCCTATGTTTTGAAAAATTAAGCTAACATGCAACGTTCTATTACACTGTTTCTTAATCTAGAGGCCAGTCTTGCGTATCCGTACGCATATACGTACATGAAAGTAACACATAGAGTGAGCACATTATAGAAAATGTAACCTTATTTGTTGGCCACACTTTCAGGGATAAAATAAATTATATTGCAAGAAAGTATATCACGGCTGTCGACAGGTGTGCGGAGGCAATCCTCTTTCAACCTCCCTCAAGCTTTTCGACCCCAAGAAACCCCTTTTAAGTAACATGACTTTTAACTTTGTGACCCATCTTTGCTTTAAAGTGCTCAGACTTATCCAATTCTGGTGGTAAATAACTTTTAGCGTTATATTTACTTCACAAAATATCGGACATTGGTTATGTATATTGATTATTTATGTTCACTTCGGTAAAAAATGTCCTACGCTTTGAAATAAAACTTCCGTATCCATTTACAACTCCTTAAGAGTATTATTTTTAACATTCGTGTCATATCAACTCTCAGCAGCCAAACTCATTAATGTAGAATAATTCGGCCTCTATGCAAAATGTATCACACCACGAGCTTTACGGTGAGGGAATAGACCGGAATAGAAGAAATCTAAGAAGTATGTATGTATGTCAGTAATAGTCGATTTCGACAGTGAAGAGTTGTAGCACTTCTGCTTACCCCTTCGGAGACTCTTGTGCGAAGTAAGCAAAAATCGGTTGGACTGATTTTATCTTTGAGATGGCTTAACCAAGCTGCAATTTCAATAAAAAAGTAATTATTTAACCATTAGTTTTGCTTTGCCGAGACTTCCTCAAAAAACGGGTTATCTAAAATATATTTTTGATCCAATTGCGAGGATCCGAGATTTCGATCAAACTATGAAACTTAGAAAACAATAGATGAACATACATGCTTTTTTATAATAATAATAATATAGATTATAAGCATTATATCTACTTCTTCTACACTTTTTACTATCTTCGATACATTCGATATAGTATCAAAAATTATCGCTTCGAAAAATGTGCGGAGTAACGATTTTAGATCGAATCCGCAATGAAGAGATTCGCAAATCAACTGGCGTGAATGAGGGCGTGATTGTAAAGATGAAGAAAGGCATGTTACGTTGGTTTGGACACATAGAAAGGATGAGTGAAGAAAGATTGACGAAACAGATATACAAAGCAAAAGTGTGTGCAAGAAGAGGCAGAGGAAGGCCACGTTCCAACTACCTGGATCAAATAGATCGGACTCTGAAGGACGGGAACGTTAGAGTACTCGAAACCGACGAGCATGTATGAAAAGACTGATGAATGTGGACGAAGCGAAAGAGGTATGTAAGTCTAGAGAGAACTGGCGCTCTATACTCTCTGCCTACCCCGCTAGGGACTTGGCGTGATGATATGAATGAATGAATCAAAAATTATTATACTCAAAACAATGTTCAATTAAAGAAATACTATGCGAGTTATTAGATCCTACATAAACAACACACATATTTATGTTGGTCGGGAGGGCTCTTTAATAGGTCCCTTTTATTTGGGGTTTACCAATTCATTATCAATTTATTTCAAGTTACTGAGCTCAGTAATATATTAATCTTGGTAGTTTTAATATTGTGATATTGTTGGATTTCGGTTTGAGCAAATTTATGTTTTGAATATGTGTGTGTGTGTGTACTTTGAATAGGATGAAATTGGATTGCGGGGCGAGCAAGTATGCATATCCGCGGGGCCACGTTAGGTAACAAAGCACCGACTCATAAATAAACAATCTTGCTGGCAGAGACTGTGGCCTCTGGGCATAATATTTTGTTCATTGGACATATTTTGGGCGGCCATTTTCCATTGCCGATCAACCCTTTTGACAATTTATCGGGACATCACATTTTCATACAGACGGGTGGCACGAACTCTGCGACCGCCTCATACATATTCAAATAACAGGGGCCGTACAAAGCAGAAACACGCCGCGCACCCGACGTGTTAGAATTACAAAAAACAGACCAAATATGCCTACTGATAAACAATCTATATCGTGATAACCTCGTTTGTATTTGGTACAGCGCAGATTTAACAGGCGCCCGCTGCTCGAATTTGCATTAACTTGTATAGTTTATACCTACAAGTAATAATGCTATTCTGATATCTGATATTTTGTATTAAAATCTGCTTCATTAGAATATTGGTCATGGTTTTTGGTTACGAGTAATATATTCAGTATCGGAAATCTATGTAGACTATGCAGCTATTAATGACATAGATAATAATAGTAATACCCATACACCCACTTTCCGCCAGAGATATATTTTAGGTGCCAACGTGACAGATGGCAAGTCCATCGCCGTTACTCAAGCACTTTACATACGCCTTTGAATTGCTTCTCAGACGTATGCAGGTTTCCTCTCGGTGATTTCCTTCACCGAAAAGCTCGTGGTGTGACTAATAACTTTACTTAAGCTTAGAAAAACTCATTGGTACAGTCGGGATTCGAACATGCGATCTTTGTGTCCCAGGCGACTACTCGAACCACACTGCCACCACGGCTTTTAACAACAATAGTGCGATAAATAATTCATTTCATTAATCGAATATGACACTTTAACGTTACATACAATAATTACTTGCAAAGTACCCTATAATTAATTTTTTGAATGACAACTGTCAATAAGATTGTGAAAGCGAATGGCATAAATAGCAGCAATTTTCAACGTGAAAAACATTGTGAAATCCGTAAAATATTTAACATTCAACTCGACAAGGGGAATAACTTTACAAAGTTGCTAAATATACGGGTTCCATCGCCCAACAATGACGTACCGGGAGCATCATAAAAGTCTATAGTAGTTTTCAAACGTTTAATGGTTGCCTCGGAGTTGCTTTGAATTGCGCTCAACTTTTAACACTACCCACAGCTTAAAATTCGCTGTAATCGTTTCAGAAGTCTGTGCTTCTTACTGTTTTATGTAGCTTTTATCTGTTACAGTATAAAGAGAATAGTACTTACTCTGAGGTGACCACAACTTGACTTGAATATTACCGTACACTTCCTTCCGTGTATGTTTCAGTTGCGTTCCAGTAAATATGGTGAGTAGTGCAAAAGTCCTTATGAGGAATGAACATCCTGCTAATAATAAGTGTGAGTTTGGGAGAATTTTTGAACATACAAAAACTACTGAACGGATTTCGATGAAATTTGGTGGAAAGATTATTAGCTAAACTAACATATACCTATAGTAATGTTATAGGTAATGTTTTATTTCGGATAAAAACTACCAGATAAATCATATTTTCCGCGGGTGACGGCGCGGGGCACGGGTAGTACGAATAAAAGTGTAACAACTCACAAATGGGAATACTGGTATTGAAAGTGTCACTGGAATGCGGTAACCGTTTACCATCAGGCGGGCCATAAACTTATTTGTAATATCTACAATATAACAGAACTTAAATTGTGTTCGTTATATCTCAATATTAACAAGTTCTTAAAATGAATGAACAAAAATTACATAAAACTAAAAGTCAAAATCCTTTTAGGATAAACAGTGTAGGTACATTAATTAATATATTCTTTAATATGCAAATAGCATATCCAATATAATTTTAACCAACTCTGTTATATTAACAATAAATTATTCACCCAGACAATACAAACAACCTCAAGGGATGCAAAGGCATTACTCGCTAATACCTATCAGTCAAGCAAAAACGGTAGGGAATTGTTAGCGATTTCACAATACCAGACCCGGAAAGCATTCTCGCATTCTGTCCAAAATAAACGTCCAATATATTGTATATATTGAAGAGAGAGGGCACGAAATAAAATTAAAACAGTGCTGTATGCAGTGAATCATGAGGCCGGTATATTGCATGCCCGGAGGATTTGGCAACCGATACATGACTGTGCACTTAGGGCGCGCACCGGACTATCGCTCTCTCAGCCGTGCGTGGTAATAATAGCCTCGCATCATACTACCCTGATTTCGGTTACACCATTGACCAGTAAATCCGTATTCGAATTTTAAATAATCAAAAATTATTAAATGTTTTCGTAATTCAGGCTATGATCGGAACTAAGTATTCCAAGTTTAAGCTTTATTTTAAGATGGAAAAGTATGATTATTTACACAATGATATTTACAGTGAAGGAAAATGCATACATGTCTGAAGGAATGCATACATTTTTCGAGGATCATGTATCATTAACTTTTAACGCGTAATATTTCCTTTTTTTTTGTCTAAATAAATATTTATTTGCAGAATTTTATTCACAGTTTTCACAAATAGTGATTTGTAGCTTTAGAAACAGATGACCTAATCTCTCATAGCTTTACTTCCGGGAACTTATTTATTCAACAGCGAAACCAAGAAACTTGTTGAATTACTTAAGTAACATAATATAATAATAATATTTCTTTTATTTCAGATACCAAAATCCATACATTAAAAGTTCCAAATCAAATCAACATTAAGAATAAGTTAAAATAAATAACATAATCTTAGAAACATTAAGTATAAAAACAGAGTACATTTAATAACGTTTAATCAGGTTAGTTGCAAATCCTGACGCCTTCCCACAAGGGTCCCCGAAGGGGTAGGCAGAGGTGTATAGGTAATACCCACACACCCACTTTCCACCAGAGGTATATTAGGTGCCAACGTGAGAGATGGCGAGTCCATCGCCGTTACTCAAGCACGACTATACATACGCCTTTGAATTGCTTCTCAGACGTATGCAGGTTTCCTCTCGGTGATTTCCTTCACCGAAAAGCTCGTGGTGTGACTAATAACTTTACTTAAGCTTAGAAAAACTCATTGGTACAGTCGGGATTCGAACATGCGATCTTTGTGTCCCAGGCGACTACTCGAACCACACTGCCACCACGGCTTTTAACAACAATAGTGCGATAAATAATTCATTTCATTAATCGAATATGACACTTTAACGTTACATACAATAATTACTTGCAAAGTACCCTATAATTAATTTTTTGAATGACAACTGTCAATAAGATTGTGAAAGCGAATGGCATAAATAGCAGCAATTTTCAACGTGAAAAACATTGTGAAATCCGTAAAATATTTAACATTCAACTCGACAAGGGGAATAACTTTACAAAGTTGCTAAATATACGGGTTCCATCGCCCAACAATGACGTACCGGGAGCATCATAAAAGTCTATAGTAGTTTTCAAACGTTTAATGGTTGCCTCGGAGTTGCTTTGAATTGCGCTCAACTTTTAACACTACCCACAGCTTAAAATTCGCTGTAATCGTTTCAGAAGTCTGTGCTTCTTACTGTTTTATGTAGCTTTTATCTGTTACAGTATAAAGAGAATAGTACTTACTCTGAGGTGACCACAACTTGACTTGAATATTACCGTACACTTCCTTCCGTGTATGTTTCAGTTGCGTTCCAGTAAATATGGTGAGTAGTGCAAAAGTCCTTATGAGGAATGAACATCCTGCTAATAATAAGTGTGAGTTTGGGAGAATTTTTGAACATACAAAAACTACTGAACGGATTTCGATGAAATTTGGTGGAAAGATTATTAGCTAAACTAACATATACCTATAGTAATGTTATAGGTAATGTTTTATTTCGGATAAAAACTACCAGATAAATCATATTTTCCGCGGGTGACGGCGCGGGGCACGGGTAGTACGAATAAAAGTGTAACAACTCACAAATGGGAATACTGGTATTGAAAGTGTCACTGGAATGCGGTAACCGTTTACCATCAGGCGGGCCATAAACTTATTTGTAATATCTACAATATAACAGAACTTAAATTGTGTTCGTTATATCTCAATATTAACAAGTTCTTAAAATGAATGAACAAAAATTACATAAAACTAAAAGTCAAAATCCTTTTAGGATAAACAGTGTAGGTACATTAATTAATATATTCTTTAATATGCAAATAGCATATCCAATATAATTTTAACCAACTCTGTTATATTAACAATAAATTATTCACCCAGACAATACAAACAACCTCAAGGGATGCAAAGGCATTACTCGCTAATACCTATCAGTCAAGCAAAAACGGTAGGGAATTGTTAGCGATTTCACAATACCAGACCCGGAAAGCATTCTCGCATTCTGTCCAAAATAAACGTCCAATATATTGTATATATTGAAGAGAGAGGGCACGAAATAAAATTAAAACAGTGCTGTATGCAGTGAATCATGAGGCCGGTATATTGCATGCCCGGAGGATTTGGCAACCGATACATGACTGTGCACTTAGGGCGCGCACCGGACTATCGCTCTCTCAGCCGTGCGTGGTAATAATAGCCTCGCATCATACTACCCTGATTTCGGTTACACCATTGACCAGTAAATCCGTATTCGAATTTTAAATAATCAAAAATTATTAAATGTTTTCGTAATTCAGGCTATGATCGGAACTAAGTATTCCAAGTTTAAGCTTTATTTTAAGATGGAAAAGTATGATTATTTACACAATGATATTTACAGTGAAGGAAAATGCATACATGTCTGAAGGAATGCATACATTTTTCGAGGATCATGTATCATTAACTTTTAACGCGTAATATTTCCTTTTTTTTTGTCTAAATAAATATTTATTTGCAGAATTTTATTCACAGTTTTCACAAATAGTGATTTGTAGCTTTAGAAACAGATGACCTAATCTCTCATAGCTTTACTTCCGGGAACTTATTTATTCAACAGCGAAACCAAGAAACTTGTTGAATTACTTAAGTAACATAATATAATAATAATATTTCTTTTATTTCAGATACCAAAATCCATACATTAAAAGTTCCAAATCAAATCAACATTAAGAATAAGTTAAAATAAATAACATAATCTTAGAAACATTAAGTATAAAAACAGAGTACATTTAATAACGTTTAATCAGGTTAGTTGCAAATCCTGACGCCTTCCCACAAGGGTCCCCGAAGGGGTAGGCAGAGGTGTATAGGTAATACCCACACACCCACTTTCCACCAGAGGTATATTAGGTGCCAACGTGAGAGATGGCGAGTCCATCGCCGTTACTCAAGCACGACTATACATACGCCTTTGAATTTCTTCTCAGACGTATGCAGGTTTCCTTTCGATGTTTTCCTTCACCGTAAAGCTCGTGGTGTGACTAATCACTGTACTTAAGTTCAGAAAAAACTCATTGGTACAGTCGGGATTCGAACTTGCGACCTTTGCGTCGCAGGCAACTGCTCGAACCACTCGGCCACCACGGCTTTTTTTGTTGCAAATCACCATCACCAGTTGCAAATCAATATTTTATATACAGGAACTCGGACCCGTTAGGGACTCTGCGTGATGATATGTATATGTACTTATATAGGTACTTTTTTCCAAGATATACGACACACATCGCATCGCAAATAATATTAATTATATTGCATCGATGACCACAGAAGCAATTAATTTTATATTATTTGTGTGAACGACCACGTTGCATTCATTATATTAATCATTTTAAGTAATGAAGAGAGAAATCCGCTTAATTTGTTTGGTGCAAAATTTAATATTATTGTTCCATTCCTATCTCAGGTGTTAATCAATGATGCAATTATAGTAGTATAGTTAAACATAGGTTTAAGTTATAGTGGTACAGCTGAACCCTGCCGATTAGCAAACGCCCGCGTAAAATTTTATTTCATTGGTTGTTTTCTGGTATTTATACCAATAAATAAGTACAGAATATGTTTTATAATATTATGTGTTTTAATCCTGCTAATAAATCTACCTATGTTCTATTAAACCACAAAAGTATTAAATAAGCATGCGGTCCGCCTGATGGTTAGCGGCTACCGCCACCCACGGACGCTTGCAACTGGGATATCCTGACGTGGTTAGGTGACGAACATCCTCGTAAACTTTCCCATCCTAATCTAAATACGAAAATTTGTAAGAATGTTTCGTTATCTTTCAAGCAAAAACTTCGGAATGAATTTTAATGATAGTTTACAAGATGATTATATTTGTCATACGCCAGAATAATACATTTAGATACTTAACTTTACGGTGAAGACATCGGGACGAAACCTGCATACGTTTGAGAACAAATTCAAAGGCGTATACATGTATAGTCGTGCTTGATTAACCGCAATGGACCCGCCATCTATCACGTCGGCACCTAAAATATATCTCTAGCGGAAAGTGGATGTGTGGTACAAACCTCTACCTACCTCTTGTGATATATATATCTATTTATATATGTGTGTGTGTACATATATTTCGTGAAAAAATTAATTAATCTGCCTATCCATTAAAAGACTACATCTATGACTTGATTAAACGTGAATTTCTGAAATGTTCCAATCAGTCTTTCCGAATTTTTGTACAGTGCTAAATCACACCACGGGCTTTGTGGAAAAAAAAACATCGACAGAACACATGCATACGTTTAAAAAGAAATCAAAAGATAGTCGCTCTTGAGGAACGGTGATGGACTTGACATGTATGTATCTCGTGGGCACATAATGTATCCGTCAAAAAAGACCGTTCGTTACTATACACCTCTGCCTACTCCTGCAGAGGCCTTCAGCGGAATGGCGTGAAGATACACATGTAGCAAGGTGAACTAGTCCTTATGATGATATCCAATTAAAGAGTATGGCAAACCTAAAATTGCAACCATATACAGTTTGCAATTGAGGCTTCTAGAGTATATACTTTTTGAACATTTTGTTTTTGTGATGACAATATGTAATCAAAGAGTCCTTCGGTGGTATAAGTTTCAATTTCCGTGTTTAAAATTTGAATCGGGCGGGCGGAATCATTACTTACATTTACAGGCCCTTCCGGCCTCTGTCTTCGTTTTACCAAATGCTGCTAATAGTATATTAGAGAGTCCCGTCACGTGCCCTCCCTATTACAAGGTACAAATACAAAGTGACAATCCAAAAACAAAACGTTTGTGAACGCCATTCGCTGAAATTGAATCCAAATAGACCGTGTTTATCTAATAATAGGTACGTCCTGTTATTTGAATAAGTTTCAAAATATCGCTTTTATATGTGATCTGAAATTTAAACGGCTATAAAATGAATAGCCAGCTAGGAGAACCTCTGACCTCCTTGCATACATATGGTACATTTTATTTCAAACCTAACATTTGTATTATTTTGTTCGAAATACGTTTAGCTTTTTCAGTCATTAGTCATAGGCAATGGTCCAACTTTAAAAATGTATTTCAGAACCATATCATACAGATAGGAGGCAATTCGTTCGCTTTCCTGTTACTATAAAAAGTAAATCAAATGTCCACCGAGCCGAACTACACATAATACAAACCCTACTTACGAATTCGTTTACCACATCAGTTACCAACTCGTCGGCCAGCAAACTGCCACATCAATTTGCTAAATCTTCCCAGTTACGTGAACCGAATCTCTCATTGTGAATTCCATAGCTCAAAGAGATTTTGAACATATTATCTTACCATAGCTCATTTCAACTCTGCACACTGTACCCGTTTGTAATTTTACGTAAATTACATACACACATGTCAGCTTACGGAGTCCCTTACTGGGTAGGCAAGAAGAGTAGAGCGGTACAAGACGTACGGACCTCTTTCGCTTCTAATTTCATGTATACGCGCCGCGCCAGTGTCGAGTTGACGTTATCATCCTTATTGTTGGTACAATAATTAATAGACTTGATTTTGCTAAGCATGATTACATCGTAAAAGGGCCCTTCACTTTTACGATATAATCTACATAAAATTATCAATTTCGTTACGGGTAGTGAATTTCCAAGAGTATTTTATAAATAAATTACGTATTGACTTTTCAGCTATTTGAACTATATTTTAGTAACATTTATTGACCAGTTGTATTTCTTTTCATACACTTGAAAGACTGAATATTAACAACAATTGTGCAAACTGAACTGATTCTGACGTTCTTATTTTTGTGCCGCTAATACAGTACTTACAGGAAATAACTGATTTCAGGGACTAACTGGTAACAGTAGCAGCCTAAAACAAAACAATTTTTCATGTAAATTGAAGCCATCTCTGGGGAGGCTAGGGTAATCAGTCGGTAAAATAAGTCTCAGTCAGCATCGCAATCAGACAACCATCAACGCATCGCACGCAGTAAAAATATATAATCACCACGCCACACATGTATTTAATGTATTTTCCGCTGAATTGTCATCACATCACATCACCAGTGTCTCCACCCAGACTTAAAAACGAGTTCGTAAGTAGATCGCCTTAAATCTTCACATGAAGGGAAACATACCGTATACAACAAAATTTTATTCTCCATACTTTATACCGCATCGCATCATCAGACTTTCATGTTGGTTGTGTGCCATATTGAATATAGAGAAGGTGACTCGACTTACATACTCCTGGAAGTACATTAGCTATCGGAGACGCTACGAGGTCTCAAGAAGGCGGGTGCGCGGTCGAAGCGTCGCTTTTAATGTTACGTTCAATTTGCTTGACAAAAGTAATGGAAAACCCTACTGCCATTCCAGTTTTGCATGACAATTTTTCGTGATACAAAGTGTGACATGTTGAGCTCAGTACATAACGTGCTGTTTGCAGACTGTCGCATAATGCATGCTTGACATCCCCTACAGCCAGTGCGGGCTTTAGCCTTACGCTTCCAATGAATTTTACATCAGCTACGAACAACACCAGCTTACAATAGGGAAGCATAAGTCATCATCTACCGTTAACGCCATTGCTTACTGGGTCATGGTAAGCAAAACCGAGGCTTTATTTGTTATTATCATGATATTTGTTTATTTTGTTCTTATTGCGCATCAAGTCTTATTACGGTAACAGCGGTTGCTATTTAAATCATCAATACTTTTTCGTATCTCAATTTTACTTATAATTTACGTACTTTTATAGCGCCTTAATAGTATGGAAATAGTTTTTTTTCTATTTATTATAGGAGTTTTGTCGCACAGCGACTATATCAGGAAATAGTTAATACGCCCAAAATAGCAAAAAATCACCGATCGAGCTAAAATGTTAGCATGATATATAATCCGCATCAAGGATTGTTTTTATCTATTTTTTGCATCAGTCACATATCCATAGCGAAACATGGCAGGGTACAGCTAGTTAGAAATAAAAGTGTATGCCCTTATCTTTTATAAATTATTATGTCTTCAAATTTTATTTTAAATTAGATCCCATTTAATTACCAGTATAAAAAAGTACAGTCGTTGAAGACAATATGAGTTCACATTAGATATATTATTTTAATCTGCTCCCAGAACAAAACGGGCCGTCGGCGCACAATAAAGAAAGCTTAATGTGACAGTTCTGTTTTCTCGTCACGTTTTTTCGCCGTTTAAACGTCCCTCCAACAAATGGCTTGGAACATAACTACATCGGCACACTCGTATACCTAATACGAGGAATAAAATTTAGGTGCCTACTTATGTAGGTTGCCATCCGTATGTCTTCATGCTTATGTCCTACTGTCAGATATATGTATGGTAATAAGTTTATTGTGTTCTAGCGCGACCAATGAGACTTATAGCTATATGTTTTTAAAACTCACAAATTTCATAAGCATTGCATAAAAAATTTTAGGTATCTTTAATTTAAATCTGTATATTTCATAGATATATCATTATGTATGTCTTCTTCACGCCTTCGTCCTCTTTCACGCCTACGTCCAGAAAGGGCAGGCAGAGGTGTATTTACACTTTCTTTTTATCCGATATGTATTAAAGTATCAACGTAACAGATGGCGAGTCCTTCGCCGTATCTCAAGCATGGACTATATACTCGTACATTTGTCTTTGAACTTCTTTTGTAAGCATATGCAGATTTAACCTTGATGTTTTCCTCTACTGTAAAGCTTGCAGTGTAATTAAGCAATGCTTTTGAGTTTGTTGCTTTTGACAGACTGGTAATACTTATTACCTGGCGTTAGGATATATATTCTCACGCCACGCCTAATCACTTTACTTAAATTCAGAAAAACTCATTGGTACAGTCGGGATTCGAACTTGCGACCTTTGCGTCGCAGGCAATTGCTCGAACCACTCGGCCACCACGGCTCTTTTTTAATTTATTTCTTATGTATATAAGTTAAATGTTATTGAAGATCAAATAGCGCTATATATTATTAGTAAAACTGTTATTCTTAATAATTGCAAGTAGAAAAAACATTTTTACACACTCTGCCTACCCCAAGTCATTAGTGACGGTACATATCCCATTCAAGAAGGTGGTAATAAGTAATTTTAGTTGAGAGCCTGTAACGATCTGTTGCCTCCCAACAGGAGCTCATTTCCTCTGGATATGATTATTATCTCTCTCTTTCTCTGTATGATTATGATTAATTCGTAGCTTGCATTACCCCCTTCGTATTTTCTATAGCAGTCAGGTAACGTGGATATTGACTGCACTATTATCTAAGCGACGCATTTTAGTTTTCGACAACCACGCGACCGAAGTCGCAGGCACAGCAGTGTATAGATAAAATGACATTCATATTTAGCTAAAAAGCCTAAAGAAATAAATGACGTCATATTTAATTTTAAAATCGGCCGTTTGCCTGTTTCTAACATAAACTGGTACATTTTAATCAAAATGGCGCATCATCTCCGACATAAATAGGTTGGGAACTAGGGATCGTAATGTATTCATTCCAATCTTGTCCCAAAGCCTTTTTGTTATTTTCTGTCCCCAATCCAGACGTCTTTGGAAGAAGCAAACCTCCAAAATTGCAATCACGCAAATTGAAAATTAATGGACCGCGAAATCCAATTTTGCATTAAAGCTCTAGGTAAGTAGACATTTGATTCTACTTTCCTGGTACTTGCATCTGGTGGTACTATACTTGTAACAGTACCATGCAACAATTTGTACTCGTCACGTTTTTTCCTTTGAAGATGTAGGTTTCAGTTCTACTAATGAGGGCATGATGACAATCGTATACCATCCAAACTAAAACTATAATAAATTCAATAGCAAGTCTGTATTTTTCCGGCATGTGTGTTGTTTGGTTTATTACCATTGCATATTTAAACGCCTGAACAGATCGTAATAAAATTTGGCATGGAGGTGTATCTCCATACCAAATATATTATTTTATGAGAAATTACATCCTTTATCTCAGTAAATATTTATAGTATGAAATAGGGATTGAAATTTAGTGTGGGCCATCACTTCTTCAAGTAAGGATCTGAAAATTAATATATAGGCATTTTTAGTTAAAGCATGCATTTGGTAAATAAAATTAACTCTCAACATTATAACAAAATAATCCAATATTAGTGAGTTGTTTTTGGGCAGGCGAAGTGATGTGCTACAGGAAGTACCTAATCAATAATAATAACAAAAGGTATGTCGTTTTATTGCAACGAATCTGAAAATTATGTGACGTCACAGGTTCATCTGTTAGATTACCCAATATTCTGATGTCATCATAAAGTTGTTCCTATATATAATGATACTTATGCTGGCAATCTCAAATAAGAAACACGCAGAAACAGTATCCGTCTATTTCAATAAGCGTCTAGGCCCGTCGTAAGCGTAATAGCCGTATCTGCCAATTTATTATAATGAGCCAGAGCCGTACTCTGAAGAGGCCGGTTTAAATTATGGACTGAATTTTCCTATATAATATTTATAATAATATTTCTACGTAAAACATGTGTTGATGTTATGAAGTAATGATCCTATATCCTGATAATGTGATACATCCTGAGAAAATGAACATCTGCGTTTTTGTAAAATTTTATAAAATAATAATAATATATCCTCACGTTTTCCCATAAGGGTCCCCGAAGGGGATATACGTACCACTTCGGGGACCCTTGTGAAGATGTATATATAAAAATGGAAATCGTATAAACAAGGGAAGATTTTTTTTATTATTAAAATTTATTTTAGTTTTTTTTTACGCGGAAAATTATTTATATTGAATTCATTTTTTTCATCATGCTCAAGTATAAAATCTATTTTTTTATAAAAACATAGCCCTACGTTAAATGAATGTTATGTTCAAACGTGTTCAAGGAAAATATTATGATTGATTGAAAATAAAATTAGTCTGTCGTCATTGTCACAAGAATACACGAATTAATGGAGTACCTATATTAAAAGTTTAAATTGAATTTGATCCGCGTCAGGCAAACAGTGGTATCTGGAGGAACGGTAGGGGGTAGCGGTCGATCTAAATTATTAATTTTTGTCTACAATTTTGTGAAGCGATGAAGGATCTACAATTTTCACCGGACATCAAAATAAATTGAACGTGACTGAAGGCGCGTCACCGTTACCCCACTTTACACAATAAAATACGTAATTTTAATGCCAGTCGTGTGTGTGTTGGCTTTTTTTTAGTACTTTATGACTTCGCTCAGCATAAAACGTTATGGCATGATGCAAGTCAAATTGTTCGTAAGCAAATATTTTCATGTTTGCCTCATACATGCATAAATATTGTAATCAAAAGCGCCATCATCAGTGTATTTCCGTAAAATTATGACGTCGTTTACATCAACACAAATAAACGACGAACGGCGTTTCAAATACAGCTACAATCCTCATAAATATTGACATATCATCACACCGAGTCCCACACCGTTTCTCTCTAGTCTTACTCTTTCACTCCACTCCTCAGTCTCTTAATACATGCTCACCAGTAACGAATACTCTTGCAGCCAGCCCTAAGTGATCGATTACAATCGAAAACTAGAGACGTACTACATACACAAAGAGAACACGTTTTCCTATAACACTTTCCTCGTGGCTATTTGACACGAAACAGCCCGAGACATACGTATGCACGTACATTCCCGATACGATACCCTTTTACCCTCTTAAGTTTGGACCCGACACGAGAAAATGTCGGTTATCGTCACATTATCTTCGGCTTTCAAATGCCCAAATTCGTTTCAAGTGAAATATAGTTAAAGTCAAAGAGTAAAACGAAGCGAACCACACTCGCTAAGGCATTTTATATCTCTTCCAATTCAACTGTGGTGAGCATTATTCCATAGCCGTCTCTTTGCACCTCAAATATCAACCCAGTGTTTTATGCGCAAACGTAATAGATTCAAACGATTAGGCTTTTATTGTTCTGTTTGTTAGGTTCATTTTACAGCTATATAGATACATATAAAATGTAGTAGAACACAGTTAAACATTACGTAATTAGTAAATAAATAAATTGATTAGATTAATACAAATTAACGCACGATTGAAACGATTAAAATTAAAAATACATAAAGAAAATTTGTAGGCATAAAACAAACAAATAAGCCAACAAAAAAGAACAGAAAACGATTTTGATGGTACCTTACCTTAAAATAAAATGAATCCGGAAATTTGTTACCATTGCAATGAATGAACATTCATAGTTCGCTTTCATATAATTAGAACGGCTCAATCGTTTCTACTTGATAATTCCATTAAGCGAACATAAATCAATGAGACAATTATGCAAAATCACTGGGCTCACTTTCAAATCGCTGTTAATACCCGTGAGAAACAGATGAGATGCCCAACTGGCCTCAGGGCACGGAACTCATACAATTCCCTTATCTTTTTCATGTAACATCGTTTAAAAGCGCTCACTGAGAGCGTGAAGAAGATCGTTTCAAACGGCTCTCATTCAGACTCATAAATAGGTAGATGATTTGATAAACGACTTACCGAACGGAGCGTCTGTAAAATAATATTTTTCTTCCTCATATTTTTATATTTTTTCTTTTAAAGGATCGCGCTAAATGCTTGTATACTTTTGGCAATTATGACAAATTTCTATCTCAAAATGTCCTTGACGTCTTTTGTAGCTATGTTAAGACGGTTTCCTTTCAATAAACATTTACAGTTTATGTGCCAGGATGCTGGCTCGGAAAACTGTATTCACAACTCTTTGTGCAATTGTGTGTCCGAAGTGTATATTTATTTAGGAGGACAGACTTCTCAATATAAACATCAGAACCACATTTCCAGCTATACCTTACTTGATACGGAATATGGCAATATATGTTATTGATGTAAAAAACTTCACACTACTTGTATGTAGTGTAGTGTTCCCATATTGATTAATACTTCCAGGACTCCACAAATTGCTGAAGTGGCGGAAGGAAAGTCTCCTTATCTGTCCTTAGATTAACTACTAGCTTAGACCTTGAAAATGCTATGACGGTGACCGCTTTACATTAGTGGGATTGAAAACTTATTTGCCACCTTTGGGAAGCTATCTTTATCTAGAAAAGACAAATCGTGGTCAGCGTTAGGAAGTAGGAATGAATATAATCACGAATTAACCGCACTTTAAAGCCAAATTATTTTCTAGAGATTATATCGTAGATTTAGAAAGATTTGGCCATTTTCGCCTTTCAAAATGATTCCTAAAAGCCTAAATACAAATTATATTCAGATCTCTACAGTACTGATAAGTTTAATTAATGACTCAGCTATAGTAGCATGGATCATATCACGAAATTTGGAGCGTCTCGAGGTATCCATAATTAAATTCTAGTTAAGGAGCACTGACGCCTGCGTTCGCTAGCTAGCTCTTCAGCAATGGAATTTAACAATTCACATGAAGTTTCAGCATGGAGCCGTTCGAGCATAGTAAATGTAAACAATGGTATGAGTTTTATTTTTATAATATAATATTTTAAGAAGCCGTGGTGGCGGAATGGTTCGAGTAGTTGCCTGCGAAACAAACATGGAAGCTTCAACATTTTACGACTTTTACGTAACGCCATAGAATGTATCCATAATAAATTTCCTGAACACCTATCATACGTTTTATAAAAAAGTAAAATCAAATTTAATGCCACACCACATAAGCGGCTGCGTGTAGCGGGTGGAACGACGTGGCTGGACGGTTGCAACTTGCATGAGATGACGTTGACGGTTTTGTCAGCATTTATCGTGCTGGTCGTATAATTTTGGTGGTTATTTCGTTATTTTGGGAAAAAACTCCTTCCATTGCCAGATTGCTATGCAGATCAGGTAGCTCCTTTTTGATATCGATACAAATAAAGCATGTGGGCCACTCGTTAATGTATAATGTTTCAGGAATCTTATAAATGAAACAGATGAATACTAACAATTTAAATTTAGATCCTGAGCAATGCACCTCAGTAAGTAATTACGAAGTCGTTTCCTTGCCTCCTTTTGGCCCATATTTTGAGCACGCTATTTCTCTCCTCTATTTAATTGAGCAATTAGACAGTATTTTAAGGTTCATTGAAATAAGCCTGAGCTACAATGTAATTGTTAATTTACCTTTGCATAGCAATTGCAACTAATATATGTCAGCAATTATAACAAAACAAATGCACGCGAAAAGTTTTTAAAAGAAATAAAATACTATCAGTATAGATCTAGTCTAAAGCGCTTTTCCACAAATAAATTTGCTTTCCAGAATACCAGATATCTACCTACTACGTTCAGGCACCATTAATACCTAACCGCGCGTAATATTTGGCATTTTCCCGAAATTTTCATCATCACTTGCGTCAAATGTCGAATACGATTCCCCTCGTAGGCACGAACAGGTCTATTTCCATTTTGAAATGTCGGCCGGGAGCTGTAGGCTCAAGTATTCCTTCAGAATATTTGAATATTTTAACATCGACGCTCGGACTAATAAAATATGAATTTTTATACCACTGGTGAGCATCCCGATAAGGAAATATTATTGCCTCGTTAAAAACAGACGATTAGCCGTTTCGGTATAAATACTTAATTGAAATTGTTGATATCGATTTTATCATTATAATAATATCTGGGTCTCAAAACCACAGCCTTTCAACTAAAAGTAGACTAAGTCGTAAGTATTAGAAAAAAAAAATTATATTACTATACATACATGTATATGCCAATAATAAAGAGCTGTGGATGTCCGAGTAGGGAGAATTGTGGAGATTAATAACGGTGCCAACGACGATACGCGTGTCATAATTTTTTTGTTTTACATGTACTTAAGTTTCGTTTCGATGTTTTCCTTCACCGTAAAGCATGTGGTGTTTTTTTTCAATATGAATCGATTTTATTATAAGCATTAAATTATAATTGTTTACCACTTAAAGTAAGGTTAATATTTCGGCAGCTTGCATGTGTGCTTCACAGTGTGAGTTTGCGGGACAAAAACAATTTGAATACCGCGGCTCGGACCACTTTTATGGTGACCTCCCTACGTGGACTGAATCCAAACCACACGGGGCATTAAAGCTGCAATAGGCGTACTGCGCCAGCGCCCGCGGCGAACATATGAAATTTACGAACTAAACTTCTCCGTACCTACACACACATTAATTAAAAGTTTCCTAATCCACTATTAATAGTTGAGCCCTCTTCATTTACATTGGTGATATAACATTAAAGGTAATGGAGCCAATTATACAAGTTCGCGGCTTGCTTAAACCTCATACTTAGGTAATGCAAACTTATGAAATATCTTACACCGAGATGACGTGAGTTTGATGTAGGTAATGTAGTGCAATGTTATATAATTGGTATCTTCACACCTTCCCTCAAGGCTCCCCAAAGAGATACACCATTTTTTTTTTAATCGTCGTCGTTTTACAATGTTTATACAAGCGTAGAAGGGATTCAAAATCTATTTAGATTTTTAATCTTTTCTTAAACGTAGGCAGGTTTCCTCACGATGAATTCTTTCACCAGAAAAAGTAATTGGCACAGATGTGAACTAACAAACTTTGCATTGCAGACGAAAAACTTATTTCTAGAGAACCGGATTTGAACCTGAAATAGTGAATATCTAAATCCACGAGACACTGATGGAAACTACAAAGGACTAAAATGTTTGTAACTTAATACAAATAAATAACTGAAAAAGAACTAGAATCATCATCATCATCATATCATCACGGCGAGTCTCTGACGGGATAGGCAGAGAGTATGGAGCGCCAGTTCTTTCTAGACTTACTTACCTCTTTCGCTTCGTCCACATTCATCAGCCTCTTCATACATGCTCGTCGGTTTCGAGTACTCTTAACGTTCCCGTCCTTGAGCGTCCGATCGATTTGATCTTTTGGTTTGTTGGAAGTTGGAACGTGGCCTTCCTCTGCCTCTTCTTGCACACACACAGAACTAGAATCAGAGGAAAGAAAAATCATACAACCGAATTAATGTTTTTTTTCTATTTATAATTCGTATCATCATAATAGTTGCGCCTATTTAAATTAATAAAGAAGAAATAGCTAGCACCAACTAAAATCCAAATCGTGTTTTAATATTCGTCTGTTGGAGTCAGCCCTAGAAATGGCTTTATGATGAGGATTATGTAATTTCTACATTTATCTTTGATTGATTTTGATTTGACTTTGAACAGAATTGAATTGAAATATAATAAGAATTGAAATGATATTCTTATTATATTATCGCTTTTTAGCGTTATTTTAACGCTGTCTTAATAAATAGTTCTTACAGACGAATGCGCTTTTCCTACCGAGTTTATAAAATATGATACTATTACGGAAGGTGCCGCCTGTATTACAGACTAAGGAAATCTAGTTGAAGCTAGTCTAAGAGTAGTCGATCGTGAGTTTGAAGCGTAACGACGTGGAAGCAAACTCAATAGAGCTCGGCTTTCAAAATAAAGCAATCTTTGACTACAAACGATACAGGCGCTACGAGTCTAGAACTATCTTTACTGAAAATAATACCATTGAAATGCAGCTTAGGATATATTGCTATAGCATATTGTAATACAAGCCTTAGTGGCCGAAACGTTTAAGTTTGCTGCCTAACACAATAAATGCAAGTTCAAACCCAGACTGTACCGATTAGTTCTTCTGAACTGTGAAGAAAAACATCGTGAGGAATCCTGCATACGTTTGAGGAGAAATTAAAATGTGTATAGCCTTGCATGAGCAACGGCGATGGACCCGCCATCTATCACGTTAGCTCCTAAAATATGTCTCTGGCGGCAAGTGGGTGTGTGGATACGACCATACCCCTTCGGGGACCCTTGTGGGAAGGTGTGAGGATATATTATTATTTATGTAGAAAATGCAATATAAGACACTTACTTATTTGTTTACAGCTGCAGGTAATAATAGCAAAAGAGTCGAACAGAAGTGTCATAATTAGCTGACTAACCTTCTCCAACACACGAACGTGCAGGAAGCACTTAATTGCACTCCCAACCGTTGAAAGACGACAAACAATACCTGACCAGCAAAATTAAACTCTGTTACTTTCTAAAAAGGTCTATTTTACCATGGATCCTCGTTAAAAACTAGTTTGTAGACTCAACTCTGCTGAGTTAAAATTAAACACATGGTGCCTGTCGCGCTACCCGGTGACTTGATGAATGAAATATCAATTTCAAAAAACTTTTGAGGCGTTCAAATGCAATATTGATGTCAGCTGCGAAAATTTGTCGGAATGCCTGTATCCCTATTTAAGAATATTGTTTTTTGGATGTAGACTTGAAGTGTATATAGTTCTGTTATGGATGCCATAGATACTAGTTATAATAAGTAAAACTGACGCGTACCATAAATGCATTATGGCGCGTCTCTATAGACATTCAAACCTCTTATGATTCATCGAATTTTTTTCGAGAACATATTCATGACATTTCGTTCTTGAAATCAAAATACAAATGTAATGTTATAAGTGTAGTTTACAGTACCCAGGGCAAAGTCTATCATAGGGTGTAGTATTTCAAAAACAAAATACGCGATACCTAATGGTCTATGAGTAAGAAAAGATAATTTGTCTGTCATGACACATCTCAAAAGCTGTGAGACAAAACCTCATCAGGGAGGGATGTCAAATATTGCACTAGTTGCAGGTATATGAAAGGAGTTGTATTATTGAGGAGGTTATGATTAAGCAGATGCACTAAATCACTTGCTTCATACGGAATAAGAAGTCCTCCACATAACTCAAGTTAAAAGTTAATTTACTCTACACAATTATTAATAGCCAAGACTGTGCTGAAGTAGAGGATGCACATTAATAACAATATTTAATCAAATAGGAAGGGGTGTTAATAAATTAAGGCGTTACGAGCTTACTCCAAAAATTTATTATCAAACAACACAGGGCGTTGGGTCGCGTTCGTGTTATCCTTTCATTTTGTTTATTAATGAGAGAACGCCAAAGACACCATCTCAGATTTACTGGATGGTCATTTAGGTACTAATGAATAATATTGTAAGCTTTTAGCCTTAAATCCATAAGATGCAATACCTACCTTTTTGCTTATACCAAGAAGAAGGAAAAATGGCATGCTTCCCGCCTGATCGTAAGCAGCTAACTGGCCTATGGATGCTTGCAAGGTCTTTGTTCCCCTAGATAAATAGCAGTCATTTATCAAAATGGAAACTCAGAATTCTAGGTATTAATGATAATAATTATTGGTAAGATCTTGAGTAAAAGGCCATGAGGGCCATGCCCGACATGGTGGTGTGATCAAGTCCGCACCACTCTCGATACCAGAGTCCAAGAAGCGATACGCGCTGCTGAGAACAGATCCCTATGGCGCAACATTATCAAAGAAAAAGTGATTCATAGGGGAGGTCACGACCCTCAGCATTGAGGAAAACGACGCGAGGAGGATCAAAATGGAAGCACTAAGCCCCTGTATGTTGACCATGAAGATGATGATATATGATATGAATACCATGCTATAGGCTTCATTGAAAACCTCAACGGGGAGTTCCAAAGCCTGCGCGCTCGCCGCAGAAAACTTTTTTGAAACTGCATAGTGTGAAACCTGCTACCACTTGATAAAAGGCAGGTACTTCCTGCTTGCTATTGTTATCCGCGATTTACCTGTTAGTTTTACGTTACCTGCACGTAGCACTCATAAATGTTAATCATCGAAAATCATTAATAATATCGTGAAGTATTGAACAAACTAACGAGCAAAGCAATTAACTTGAGATTTAATGAAAGCAGCCCCGTAGCACAAATCGTTTCTTTTATTGCGTTTCATGTAAGGATTAATCGTGACTACGGTCATTAAGATCAAATGAATGGCTCGAATACTAGATGCTGATGTGTTGTGGGCTTACTCATTTAGAGAAAGCTTAGTGTGTATTATTATGAAGTAAAAAATAAATGTTTGGAGATAAAAATTCCTTAAAAATATCTTTCAATAGTTTGTCACTTATAAAAGATAAAAAATATTGCTATAAGTTAACGGGATATTATAAATATGTAAATGCTCTAGAGGTGTGTGGGTATAGTGTACTACAAACACCAGTATTTTAAAGTCATATTGTGATTTCAAGGTTCTCAGAACAGAAATATGTAGATTGGCGTGTGCACACCTACATTCTCTAATTATGTATACACATGTTTTTGTTGAAATACAGCTCTTTACCAGTATAATGAATAAGCTTCATGACCAAGAGAAGATTATAAGTCAGCGGCACTCGTTCTGGAAAATTACCTACATCGCAGTCTTAGGTAGATTATAAAATTATATTCAACCGGAATCCGTCGCGGGCCTTGCGTTGGGCGTGACACGTCGCCAAAACTTCGGCACGGCGAATTTTTATGAGTGTCGCCTCCATACGACACACGAGGGACTCAGTGGCTTTTGAAACGACTGGTAGTCAAAGAGAAATGGAGATTTCCCAGTTACAAATGTGGAAGCAGTAGGTAGAGGCTGTATTTCTTCGCGGATTACTTTCACGAAAGCACACTTGTAACGCGTGCCGGAATTTTTATTACTCGTGGTTCCCCAAGGTACAGTTTCAAGACAGAGATACATTTGGATCATTATGTTTTGTAGCGACGGTATACGGTACCCGGGAATATGACTTTAAATAAAGTAACAGCCACGGCTCCTTGGCGCATTTAGGGAGTTCACGACGTTATTTACAACAGGCATATTTTCAAGACATGTTAATAGATCATCAAGTCTGGTTTTACACCGCGGTGGTATTTCATATTGCATAATTTTACTCGACAACAGTAAGTAAAAGACTATTTGGATTATATCCTAAATAATATCATAAATGCGACAGCGAGTTTGTTTGTTTCTCATGCATCCACTTCTCTTCATATCATTATGAAATGTTTGGTGAACGTTGCCATTCATCTAGTATATCCAGGAAAAGGGACTCATGCCCATAGACGGGAAAAAATACTGTTTTAATTAATTATTTATTTCAACATTTAGTTACTTTTTTTTATAAGAAATAATGTTGTAACTTCCACTAAAATAAATTGTATGTTAGGAAATTAGTATTAATAACACTATGTTCTAAGCTGAGTCGCGCTGTGCTCATTAAAGTCCTTCGTTGCCAACACCGCCGGCTTCTGTTATATTAAATATCTGATGAAAATTTCACATCACCATATTTTCTGGATAGTTCACCAAAATTAAAGGTACCAAATTTATATCCCGATGTACGCAGCTGGAGGCTATTCAAGCTTTATTAGGCAAACAATCTAATGAATTGGCCATGCCCAAACTCTAACCTTATTATTTATGTACGACGAGAGACAAAATACCTACAGAAATTAATAATGGGTTTTGGAAAAATAGTCATGTGACTCAATTTTGGGAGGGTAATGTGAATACTAGCCTTGCTCCGTGGTTTTACCCACGATAAAATGATATTTATATATGAATATTTAATTTTAAGCAACATAAATATGGAAAATATGCAGCGAAAGAGGTATGCAAGTCTAGAGAGAACTGGCGCTCTATTCTCTCATATACCCCCATACGGTATGGTGATATGTATGTATGTAAGTATCCAGCCGCTTAGGACATTAGCCTAAACAAACCGAGGGACAATATTGTTAAAATTGGTACGATAGCCTTTTCGTTGACAATTAGATGAACTTATTCGTCGTTTTCATAAACAATATAAAAGATGAAATCTGGTAATGTTTTGGGATTATTTTCCTTTTACCAGAAAAGGATAAACCAGCTTGTATTTCTCTTATTGGATAAACATTTTCGTAAAGGTCAACGATTTATTGTCCATTTAAGCTTATAAGAACGTTTTTTCTTTTGTTAATAAGCTTCACTAGTATAGCTCAACTGCCCATTTGCGTTTCAGGCAATTACTTCACAGAAAAATGAGTTCGATAGATAATTAAACATGCTGAATGCAACGATACTCTTGGCTGCTTACCAAAATATGATACACAATTCGGTATAATCCTTATGCTCAAAATGGCGTGAAATTAAAAATATAAATATCGTGAGACACCGCAGCTGGTAATAATCCGAAACGCCGAGATTACCAACAGCACGAGGATAATCACATACACGAGCTCGCTTTCACGACAATAACGACGTCAGCTCCGCCAAGATACTGGATCAATTTTCTTCATAATTAGAAACGCTGTCCTCTTCTCTAACAACCTTATATATATATATATGAATATTTAAAGATTTTACGGATAAATGAGGATTCAAATATGTTCCTTCGCATCCTGTGCTCGTGCGGTGATCTTGTATAGTTAAATTTTAGGACAATTTCGCACAAATTGCACGCTTCGACAACCAGTATAAAGTTAGAGCTCCTGACTGCGAATCTTGAGGTTACCTTACCCTCAGTGGGACATCCAAGGACATCCAAGATTAAGGTACAAATACTCGTGTTCATCACACAAATATTAGCCCTCAGTGGCCCTAGGCATCTATGTATATATCTATCTATATGAGTTACTATATTTTTGTCTAGTTACTTTAACACAAGCTTTGCTTAATTTGGGCTAGGTCAATTTGCGTGGAATTGCCCCAAGGCATTTTTTTTTATAAAGCAAATGCAATGTACTAAAGGGTTAAATATTGCATCTCACTGTTTAAGTCATTTGTCATCGCTAAGATAGATATGTATATAAATACATATATCTAAGACTATGTTCATACACGTGTTCATAATATAATAAAAAAATATATATACATCTTTAGAAGGTCAGAATAACTCATTGGAATAGACCACTATAGCTTGAACTTGCAAATAACTTAAATCAGTTGGCCAGCATGGCCCTTCGACGTTCCAAGATACAAACTAACAAGTAAATGAATATATTATTATGTATTAAAGGTGTTTAAGCCCAGCTGTACTATGCAGGTGAGATTAAGGCAGCGTGCGAAGTATACACTCTGTCTTCTTCTCTTGATTTATATTATGCACTGAGTCGTGGCTCGGTTTCTGCTAACTTAATTATTTTTATTTATTTATTATTATTATTACTAACATTACAGGTTTCCCCAATGTGATAGTGTAGAACAAAATGTTAAGGTCCATAGTTCACTTCACTACAGATTATGAATCATGATACACAATGCATGTGTTACAGAGCTTATCGCCTGGCTTGCGGAGGTGTTTGCGCCACGTGGATTATGTTTTGGTATAAAATATATATGTGCTTTGCAGCTGACTAGCAGTCTAATCTAACCCTTTGACGTACTAAGTGTATCATTTGTCGTAAATCTAAAGTGGTATGAGACAAGGTGGATGACCTGATTATAGTGACATTTTAACTGTCCAGAGTATAGTATAAGGTATATCACTATATATTAGTAAACCAGGCCCCGCCGCGTCTGTCCATCTGTCTAAGCGCGATCAACTCGAAGACTACAGATGTGTTTTATAGTCAGACATTATTTCAGGAAAGGTCTCAATATAGACAACATGTTCGTATTAAGTCATTAGTTACACCACGAGCTAAGTGGTGAAGCAAAACATTGAGAGGAAACTTGCATACGTCCTAGAAGCAATTTAAAGGTGTATGTATAGTCGTGCTTGAGTTACGGCGATAGACTCGCCATCTGTCACGTTGGCACCTAAAATATATCTCTGGTGGAAAGCGGGTGTGTGGGTACTACCTATATATTGCCTATATATGCCAACCCCTTCGGGGCCCCTTATGTAAAGGCGTGAGAATATAATCATATATTCTTATTATTCTACATATATCACGCCGTGTCGCTCATGAGCAGAGAGAGTAGAGCGCCATTTCTCTCCAGATCTACATTCATCAGTCTCTTCATACATCAATTATAGAAACTAATTTGAGTAAGTACTCGTAACAACGAGCAACAATCTGTGGTATTATTTGATGCATAGAACGAATTAACGTTCTATAAATTGCAACGGTTTATTTAAATTCATCCCAAATTCCATTCTTTTTTGTTAGTCGGTTCATACGTATTCTGAACTAGCAAGTTTACGGTTCCCAAATGATCTCTTAACGCAACCTCCGCCCACATTATATGCAGACTATTATACTTTCCCGATCTGTTTCTACAAAGGTAGATCACAAGCGCTCCCCCGTATAATAAAAACTTTGAGAAGTGTTGAATTTTATACGTTTGATATTGCTGTAAGGAAATCTCAGTACAAAGCCAAAAGAGTTCTTAGTTCTGAACAATTCTCGACGAGATCCACAATAACTTAGCAAAACTTTGCATCGTTCCACGATTTCCGTGGTTAAATTACATGCCTAGCTTTTGTGGCTACCTGACATTCTTCTTCCAATTATCATGGTATTTTTTGTATGAACTAGTTCTAGCTAGTTTATGAAAAGCAGAGAGAGCATTTAATTTTTTTTTTTTTTTTTTTATACCACTTGGGTGGCAAACAAGCATGCGGTCCGCCTGATGGTAAGCGGTTACCGCCGCCTATAGACGCTTGCAACAACAGGGGTATCACTCGCGCGTTGCCGACCCTGCAGGAATCTTTTCACACCCTTCTTGAAGAACTCCATGCTGTACTCTCTTTTTACAGCACTGCCACGCACCACACGCCATGTTGTGTTTTGTTTGATGACCGGAAGCCCTATTAAACTCTTTACGGTTCTTCACCGGTACATCTCCTTTTCGCTTTCCGACAAGGGTCCCCGAAGGTGTAGGCAGAGGTGTGTACCCTTCCGCCGGAGCTATGTATATTTAGGTGCCAACAAGGTGGCAAGCAATCGCCGCATCGCACTGTGCATCAAACACGATAACACCGTATGTATTATCGCACTTTTGAATTTTTATTCAGAATTAAGTACTTATGATAATTTCCTTTCGATGTTTTCATTCACTGTTAAACTCGTGGTATGACTAATCACACAACTTAAAAACTCATTTATGCAGTCGTGATTCAAACTTGCAATCTTTGTGTTGCAGGCAACTACTCGAACCAATCGCCCTCTACGACCCATTTATTATGATTACCTAATGTATCTAAATAAGAAATTACAATTACCGGAAATTAAAATAAATAAAAACGTAACATTGTTAGGTATATTCTTTTATACAACAAGAGTGGCAAAAAAGCATACGGCCCACCTGGGAATGGGAAACGGTTACCGTAGCCTATTTACGCTCACGATACCGAAGTATCACTTGCGCGTTGCCTGTCTGTGTTCGGAGAGTTATAGTGTGTTGACAACATAATGGGTTTAATCCCTCTGCTTCCAACACAATGTAATACTCCTCCCCCCCCCCCCAAAGAGCTCATTACTGGAAACCTAATTTTCTTTGAATCGCATAAATAAAAATTATATTACATTTGTGTTAAGCGTATAAATGGTAAATATATCATTCAAACGGTAGAAGGTGAGTATCAGAACTGCAAACAAATGGAAAATACATAGGTGCGTACGAGCTGTACTACACGCATATTTAACTTTACAAATTCAAAGTAAATAGTTACTCTGTAATCTCGCACTTGATAATTAGAGCTTACTTGTGACGAGAACGAATTCATGTTTATATAACAACGCAACGGTCGGAATGGCAAGATGAGAAACAAGAACAGTGTCTGTAATTAACATAGTAATTATAGGCGTCTAATTGCCTCTGTGTTCATGGCTTGAGTATCAAACGGGGTGAGTCGGGATGGGCGAGGCCTGACAGAATAATATGACACTTAATTAAGCAGATAGCTACATCAATGCGTCGACGGCGGCACCATGTTAAACGCCACTTTTGATCATAATATTTAAAACATGTAACGAATTATTACATAACAAGCTGTCCCGCCCAGCTTCGCCCGGGTGAAAAAGTAAAATTTCCTGAAACACGATCGCAGCGCCACCTATCGGGTCCAATTGTGATGTAAGCTATCCTTTCTTTTAAGTTGAATCAAATTGCATACGGTGTGCAAATTTGATTGAAATCGGTTAAGTACTTCAGGAGCCCATCGTGGAATTAATTGCCATAAAAAAGGTTATAGTGAGTCAATCTTAAAAGATAGACATATGCTGTCGCGGACTTTTTTTTAGAACTTTTAAAGACGAACAATTCTCTCATACATTATATTTTTGTAACTTAAACCGTTAACGCAGCGTACGCAACGGAAGCTCTCAAAAAGGAATATTTTTTCCCGTTCTGGCAACATTATTCATTTATGCTTCGCTCCTATTAGTCGTAGCGTGATGTTATATAGCCTAAAGCCTTCCTAGAGAAATGGACTATCCAACTCAAAAAGATTTTTTCAATTCCAACCAGTAGTTCCTGAGATTAGCGCGTTCAAGCAAACAAACAAACAAGCTTTATAATATTAGTATAGATATAGATTTGCCACTTAAATATGCAACTCTTTGATGATCATTTTATGTACATGTTATTACATAGATACACCTATGTAATAACACCCTTGATAGGGGATATATATGTATATATCTGTCTCTATCGAGCGTAGCAGTAAGTATATCATGTATCATTGGTTTGATAAAATAAAATATATCTTTATTTACAATAACAACAATTAATAATATTTACAAAGAACAGTTGCAACTAACTACTTACAGATAAAATATTTGTCCCAAAATTATTAATTTTTGTGTATCTGGGTTCAAAGTTTACATGAGATGGAAAGTGTGAGAGTGATATTTAAAGAAGAGTGAATACAGGAAACATGGTGAATGGAGCTTTGCACTCCTTCATGGGCAGTCGGAATGTGTCTTTCAAGGCTCGTTTGGCTGTGTATGGGGGAGTGTTGGTTCCGACACTCATGTACGGAAGTGAAAGTTGGGTATGGCAGAAGAAGCATGAAAGCCGAATAAATGCAGTTGAGAAGAAGTATGATAGGAGTTAAACTGAGTGACAGGACAAGAAATAGTGAGATTAGGAAACGTTGTGGTCTGAAAGAAGATGAAGTGACAAAAATTGAGAAAGATATGCTGAGTTGGTTTGACCATGTCGAGAGAATGTATGAAGAACGATTGACGAAAAAAGTGTATAAGGCGAGTGTGAATGAAAGTGTTGGAAGGGGTAGACCTAGGCGGACGTTTCTAGACCAAATAAGGGACGACTTGAAAAAAGGCCAGGTCGAGTACCCAAAACCGAAGAGCATGTATGAAGAGAATAATGAAAGTGGACGAAGCGAAAGAAGTGTGTAAGGATCGTAGCAAGTGAAAGGAAGTGGTCTCTGTCTACCCCTACGGGAAAGAGGCATGATGTATGTATTTAAAACATATGTTTTGATTTTAGGTAAATCTATTCTGATTTTAGGTGATCTATCTCTGTGCTAAATTTCACCCAATTCCGTTCAGCCTCTCTGACATGATTGTGTGACAAAATTTCACATTTATAATAGTAGTATAATTTATGTAAAAATTATGTTGCATACAGCTAAATGTATAATTGCCCTTCTAAGTGCTTTTGTTTATAATATTAATATAATCTATTTCGCTAACAAGGCGTCAAATTAAAACGTTTATTTTGTCCGTATTGGAAGATAGTAAAGATTGTATACCAATATTTTAGATTACTTCAGTGAGAATTTTGTAAAGAGCATAAAAGTGTTTGAACACTAATTGTAACAAAGTATCCTTTTTAATGGCTATAAATTTGTAGGAAAATTTAACTTGAGGCAAGATTTTCGGGAATTAGTTCACGGCATTTTGATTAAATGCTTTATTTTAATTAAAGTTCCATTTCATACAGACATTATATTCGGGACATAAAATTTAATTATTAGATAAAATTAATTTTTGAATGTCTTTTAAATATCAAATATATAATATCAATACATATGCCTAATGCCTAACTACCAGTACTAGGCCCCTAGTTAAACTAGGCAAAAATATAGATCAATGTTATTAGCGCGGACTCGAACACGATAATAAAAACACTTCTTTTGAAATGGATAAAAGATGGTCACTGCCAAATCTTAAAAGAGAAAACTTCCTCCAAAAAGACATTAAGACTCAATTATTGATTTTACGTGGTTACGTTGTACTTTGAATGTTTTTTTCATACAATACATACTTCGTTTGTTATTTTAAGCTCACTTTATGTTATGGTACTTTTCATTCTTATAAGTCATCCAACAGTCTTGGAAGACTATATCAAAAGATAAAAAACATTTACCCAAAGCACTTATGCAATAACATCTCAATTCATATATATCTCCCACCCCGTCCTTCAAGGGTCTCCGAAAGGGTAGACAGAGGTGTGTAGGTAGTATCCACACACCCGTTTTCCGACGGAGATATATTTTAGGTGACCTCAATTTAATATGCATAAATTTAATTGTTCTTTGATTATTGTCAAACCCCGATTTCCTCATTTGGTTCTTATAACATAAATCTTTGTAAGGCATATGGACCGCTAATGTCCAAGAATCAGCAAATTACAGGGAGCAATAAGTCAGAAAATAAAATATTATTCGATGTAACGCTCCACGTAAAGTTTGTCAGCTAAGCAGTAGATTACAGAACATATTTTCTTTGTCTCATAATGCTATTTGCAGAGGGCGCGAGTCGAGTACGAACTAACATATAAATTATCCGGCTGTTTTACTTTTCCGTGCTTTATTTTTCCCTTTTAATCCGAGATCTGAACAAACCTGGAACTTGCAAAGATTGATTTATGAATATGTTTTTCAACAACACAAAAACATTTTCATTCCTTTACACACGCCTTCCCACAAAAGTCTGCGAAGCGGCTGTCAAAGGTGAAATAATACACACATTTTTAGATATATATTTAGGTGCCAATGTAACAGTTGGAGAGTTTATCACCGTTTTTTAGGCTCAGCGGTACACGGCTAAGATGGTTTTTTAAACGTATGTTTTAAATATTATATAAGTACAGTATCGGCCTACGTTTGTTGTTTTCTGCGCGAGATGTGTGATCAATATCATTATATCGCTGGAGCTATTTTTAAGTGCCAATGAGGAAAATGACGATTCCCTTGCCGTTTCTCAAGCACGACTTTACATACATATATGAATGTCTTTTGTTTCTTCTTGGTGTTTAATATTTTCTTCGTTTCCCTAAAGCTCTTGGTGTGGTTATTCACTAAACTTAAGTTAAGAAAAACACATTGATGCAGTCGGAATTCGAACTTGTAATCTGTTCGTTACAGGCAACTCGAACCACTTGACCATCGTCGCTTTTATTTGCCTACTATGTATAAGCATATTGTATAGTTCCATAAATTTTGACCATCTTGAGTACCTAAGCAATATGCTTATAATACCCATATTCGTGATACAAAGGATAAACAACTCCTTATTTAAATTGCAATCCTTGGTTTATTGATTTTCAATTAGGACGGGACATGCAGTGCAAGAGGACATTCGGGACTCAAATAGGCAAATAAATCTATGTTCCGGGAACGCTACGAAACAAACCACTTTGCGAAACTATTAACTGGAGGGTGGAGCCCCATTATACAATTTAACAACAAAACAGATTAAGTTATTATACTGCTTCACATAAGTGTTTCGGGTGAATGTAATTGTTTAACTAATACACACCTTATAAGCGAATAATTGCCACATCTGTCACGTACGTTAATACATATGATCAAGTTTAAGAATAACACTAATTTGAACCTAAACTTGTTAGAGCCTACTATTAGTTATCAGCAACTGATATATAAAATTATACGAATATAATTATTTTATGAATATATATCCTCATGCCTTCCCTCAAGGGTTCACGAAGGGGTAGGCAGAGGTGTATAGGTAATACCCACACACCCACTTTCCGCCAATTCATAGTTCTTATTCATACTTCAAATTATTGAAGTAATAAAATAAGAACTATGAATTGTATTGTATTCATTCCCTTAGGTATATCTAATCAGATATAAGATATGGGAGAATTGATATATATAAGATAATCTGAGTCAGAAAGGCATCAGAATGCCTTTTAAACTTGTCACAACAAAAAACACCTGTTTAGCAGCAACAACATTAATAATTAACGAATTTTCCTCAGAATTCCTTTTTCATGCGAAGGTCATGTTTTTCCTGGCGTTGACATTACATATTTTATGACCGTAAAAAAAAAACCTGTGAGTTTTACGGGTGCAAGAAGATTTTACTGACAAAATTTTACTATTTCTGACAAATACTCTTTTATACCATAAATCTATTAAATCCCTTTTAAAGATTAAATCTTTATATAAATAACAAAACATAACAATAACATAATATTTACATAAGAGAACTGGCACTCTATACTCTCTGCCTACCCCGTTAGGGACTTGGCGTGATGATATATGTATATGAATAACATGCATTGTTATACACAATTCAATGTAGAGTAAATGCTCAAATATTTATATAAAATCACAACTATTCTAATAGAAAAGTTCTCGTAAAGGGATCCCGTTGAAAATGTCACTATTCAATATGCCCGTGTCAAGGAAGCCGATGATCTGAAAAAATTGTAAGAATCTGTTATAAGGGGTGAGGTGACATTCTTTTTCATCTTATGTCTCGAGTACAGTCAGCGTCAAAAGTTCTGACCACTATAACTGGAGACACATATATTTTACTAGTTGGTAACGTAATTTACTTATTTTACTAGTTGTTTTACAAGTAGCCGTGGTGGCCGAGTGGTTCGAGCAGTTGCCTGCGACACAAAGATCGCAAGTTCGAATCCCGACTGTACCAATGAGTTTTTCTGAACTTAAGTACAGTGATTAGTCACACAACGAGCTTTACGGTGAATGAAAACATCGTAAGGAAACCTGCATACGTCTGAGAAGAAATTCAAAGGCGTATGTATAATCGTGCTTGAGTAACAGAGTTAGCACCTAATATACCTCTGGCGGAAAGTGGGTGTGTGGGTATTACTCATACACCTCTGCCTACCCCTTCGGAAACCTTTGTGGGAAGGCGTGAGGATATATTATTATTATCTAACATAATTTACTTATTTTACTAGTTGTTAATTTTACTTGGTGGTAGTTGGTACTTGTTTACGGTTTCACCCAAACCTGATTTCATTGGTAGATTTTTACCCTGAAATAAAACATCAAATATAAGCGTAGCTAATATGATTAATCCTTTTGACGTGATTGAGTGTCAAGCTTCCTTACAAACTTTCACGTTACTATCATCGTTCAAATCATCTAGGTGAACCCTCGTGTGTGGCACCGAACTCCTCCTAGAGGCAGCACTCCGTATTTATTTTGTACGTGTTTTTGGTACCTCGACATATTGGATTTATAATTGGACCTGATAGGTGACGCTACGATTTTGTTACAGATTATATTGTTACACCCAAGAGAAGCTGAACAAGGAAGGCAATATCTATGTTTAATACGTACATATTTGCTGTATCACCATAAATAAAATGATTAATGTATTAGTTTTTGAAGTTCCCTGTGGTGTAGTTTCTTTAACAATAATGTAGACAAGCAATATGTGGATTTTCATTTCCATTTCTCTAATGCTCTAGTCAGCTCCAGTAGGTTCAATTAGTAAATAATTGAAAACGTTTACAGCACAAGTATTTAGAGTGAACGGCAGCGCTCTGGGCGGTTCGGTGGCGTTCTCATTTAGAATGCGGCACACATTCTATTTGCGAGACATCCTGTTAGGTTTCCAATACATCTGGCCGCGCGGGGCGGGCCGATGAGTTCGTAGTCCGTACGTGCGCGCGGTGACAATGCACCCTGCATCCAATACAGTTTCCGTGTTGTCAGTGCGAATGATCATTTGCTAAACATACTTCACCTCGTCTCATTTGATGGTATCAAAGACTATGTCGAAATGGAAAGTAAATAGTTTTTATTGTTATAATAATAATTTCTATTCTAGATTTTTTTTAAACCACATTGGTGGCAAACAAGCATGCGGTCCGCCTGATGGTAAGCGGTTACCGCCGCCTAAGGACGCTTTGCAACACCAGGGGTAGAAGTCGCGCGTTGCCGACCCATCTTAAAGGTCCATGTCTTCATTTGATTTTACATCACGCCAAGCCCCTCACATGATAGATAGAGAAATAGAGCGTTAATTGTCATTTGACGAATAGACTTCTATCAATAGGAAGCACCGATTTTTTTCAGTGCTTTCATATTGGTTCAAGTGATGTATTATATATTTAAGTTTTAGTATTGCCATATCTTATAGTGTAATAGTTTGTCCGAATTTGCCCTTTCAAATCCTTAATAGTATATAGGTACTTTCGAAGAAATTTTAACTTTTTATTCTAGACCATCATTATATATCAAGTTTCTTTTTATTTTTCTCTACCCTGACAACAATACAACTTTTTTTCCAATTAATTTAATAGAAGTAACTACAACTACATCATTAAACTACGTTTAAATTTCTTCGGTATCAAGGCACGTAATAGGTGAATTGATATTGCAAAAGATGCCTTTTACGAGCTTGCCCCACGGCAATCATTTAGTCCCAGCATCCTAAAATTGTCACCTCTCCGCGCCGTCTTCATTTGCAACAAATATAGGGTCGGTGCCTAAGCAATAAATTGCTGAATTTACGTTCCCTTTTTTTCTCAGAAGCGCTATTTTTCACATTCTTTGTTACGTTACAAAAAGGATGTTTAGCATCCGTTCTCTCTTCGCAGTCCACATTTGTCAATACGTTGCACTTAATCAGTTAAGTGCCGTTGTGGTAAATGCTAACTCTGAAACATGTCATTTTAAGGTTGACGAGTTGATATTTTAAGGAATTAAATGAGTTCATTTGAAGTAAGTGGGTTCGAGTACTGGAAACCTTTCATATATATAGGTTTATATATTGAACAGGTTGTAGCAATAAGTTCTTTATTGAACTTAAATTCAGAGTAATCACACCACGATCTGTACGGTGAAGAAAAACATCGAGAAGGAATCTGACTATATATATATATAGTCAGATTTCTTCAGATATGTATATATATATATATATATATATATATACATATATACACGCAGAGTTACTAAGGGGTAGGCAGAGAGAATTGAGCGCCAGTTATTCCTAGACTTGCATACCTCTTTCGCTTCGTCCACTTTCATCAGTCTCTTCATAAATGCTCGCCGGTTTCAAGGACTTTCCCGTCTTTGACTGTCCGATTGATTTGATCGAGGTAGTTGTTCCTCTGCCTCGTCTTGAACACATTTTCGCTTTTTATATCTGTTTCTTCAATCTTTCTTCGCTCATCCTCTCTTAAGTCCAACAAACGTAGCATGCCTTTCTTCATCTTTAAAATTACACCCTCATTCACTCTCTTCGTTGCGGATTCGATCTAAGATCGTTACGCCGCACATTTTTCGGAGAGATCGCATCTCAACTGCACTTATGCATTGCAGCTGCAATTGCTGCATATATATGGTTCATAAAAAGCGATAGACTTGCCAACTGTCATATTGGCACCTAAGTGCTTAAACATCGTATGCCGAACGTTCCTACAAAGAGGTATATCATTTGAAAAAAAAACATCTTGTGGAACATGGATGCCTTACAGCCTTCCAGTCAGATTACTGCCTAATGCAGATCGTCTCAGTAAAAGCAAGTTAAAGTGCCGTAAGAATAGAAAATATAAGCGATACAACTTATAATTTCCACGCGGCTGTCACATTACAAGAATTATTTATATGTGTAAGAGCTAGAGCGGGTAAAGTATACGTCTATTAAACCATTGCTAAAAGTATATCCGTGCCCAGATTGACGTATGACATGACATGGCTTAAGCAACGTATAAATATATCAAATAAACAGTTCATTCCTTGCTGTTACTCATATAGAGGGCTAAACCTTCCCAATTTATTTTTAGTCCTATGTCTCTTTTAAAATAAAGGAGGTATTCCTTTATATATTTTATTTATTATGACCTACATGCGCCTGTCTTGGGAGATATTTGACCATGAGTACGCCGCACTGTATCACCTAAGTTAAACGAGATGTATACATAATCGAATAATGCAGTAAATGAGACTGGAAGATGAGGCAGAGGAAGACCGCGTTTGAAACTACCTACATCAAATCGATCGGACAATGAAGGATGGTAACGTCAAGAGTATTCAAAACCAGCGAGCATCTATGACTGCTGAGTGTGGATGGAGCAAAATAAGTCCGTAAGTAAAGAGAGAACTGCAGATGTACCCTGTCTCTCTAGTCTGGAAATACTTAGCGTGATGATTTTATAAGTATCAATGTACGAACAGAATATTATGTTAAACAAGCCGTGCCCCGCGGTTTCACCCGCTTAAAAATCGATTTCATTAGTATAATTTTATCTGAATTTATTTTCGAAACAAGATATATCTTATATGGTTATACAGCTAATCATCTATCTCTCTAGCAAATGACATTTAATACCGTACAGCTGATCTGGCGTGATTGACTAACAAACATCGATACATACTCACAAACTTCCGCATTTATAATATTAGTAGGATAACACGTGATATTCTATGTATGAAATTTACTTTTTGGTCCTCTTAGATTACAGTGTAGATTACCTAAAAACAGCACAATATTAAAACAGCCACCTCAGTGCTTTAAATAGAACCTGACGGGAAAATCAATCAAAACCAGCTGAATACGATGAATGAACTAATAGATCCGATAGAAAATCCTTTTTAATTTCTGCTGTAAGGGACGCAATTATAATCCCACTTAATTATTTTCCCGAAGTAGGTAAGTCATCGTACTTAGGTACTCCAATAATGAGAGGACCGGTGAAAGGACTTTTATCAAGGGTCGGTACTAAATCGAAGTGTCACCACCAGACCCCTTGTGCCTGACAATAAAGGGAAAATATACAGTCTCTTTGTTTTGTCCTACGATACTTTTAACGTCAGAAATATCATACTTAATAGCAACTAGAACAAGGTAGTTAATTAGTTTCATCCGATAGTGATTAAAGCACAATAAGAGTATTACTTAGACTTAGAACTTAGGAGTACACATATGACTTTCGAATATAGAACAAGATTAATAAGTCAATATTAATAAAGATAGACGCCGAAGTATGTTATACTTCCGCGTCTATCTGTTCATACATGTCTGTCTGTTCAATTCGATGATTGCAAAGGTACATCATGGTATAACCCTGACAGTCAGGGAAATAATTGTCTGAGACATAACAAACTATTTTGAATTTACTATCAATATATTTTTTTATCTTTTCAATTTATATCTAATATCTTCTGTGCCCAAAAAGTTATTACATTTTTTTCTAAAAAAATTACAATGAACCCATCATTGTTTTTTTGTGAAAACCAATCTATTCGTGTCATGCTCTACATAGATATAAGATATCTGATAGGCCAATAAGAACCACTAGTAAAACATTCTTGCGTTGACTGAAACGTGTGGATGACTCACGTCAAACACATCATCATTACTATAATTAAAATAGAATTCATTTCACGTTCCTAAGCCAGGGTAATGATAGAAAATAAGTTCATTAATATTTCAGCACAAACATCTTCATGTTATACAAAGTGAAACGTGTTCGTTGCCTACAAGTCAAAGGTAATTTGCCGATATCTAAAATAATAATATTACCAAGCGTAAGGTATATACGCGTAAGATATTGCGTAACATTATTTATCAGACGTGAGAAGTAATATAATCATAAATTTACTCGCTAAACAAGAAAGATAAAAGCTATAAATCCAGCCAATAAATTTGTCTAACGAAACGCCTCTGCCAAAATTAAGAAAATTTGTCGAAAACATATTGTTTCCCCTACCAACGGAAACCTAAAAGTGTAATAATCGTATAATTTAAGTTAGTTCGAGTTGGCATAGTTCCAATTGTTGAACTACCTATAATTATGTATGTTAATATGTGCGAGGTGGTTCAGATAGCGTCTAACGACTTCCTCTGATAAAAATAAAGTTGCGTTGAAATTTTAGTTCCGTAGTTGCAAGTTTATTGCCGAATTGCGTGTGGAGATATGCAATCAAGAGTTCGCCATCGCCCTTTATATAGACATTGATTTAATTTACATAGCAATGTGATTGAGATGATAACAGCTATCAAGACGTTCCCTCACATTCGGATATATCACCATAATATGTCAATCTGTTATTCTATAGTCGTACGTTTGAAACTGAACTCTAATCAATCAATAATAATATACATAGTATTATATCTTTGTCATTGACATTGTTACATATGTTAAAATAACAATAGTCTCTCAGTTGACGTCTCATAACATCTGTTACAGCTAAAACAGTTGCTTGGGAGCACGTAATCAAGCAGACACTTTGTTAATCTCATATATTTTTATATATGACGCTTTATCATCAAAATGTTACAATCACAATACATAATGATAAGCTGTTACCTTAGATCACCGTCTGTAACATTATAAAAATTATACTTGGTTTTCTAATAACGAGAATAGCATAAGCTATTTCAGAGTAGCAATTACTACTACGGCGTAGCAATGGCTCCTACAGCGTAGCGGGCGCAGCATTCACATCAATTGCATTACTCAGAACCACACATTTTCACCACACATTTGTTATTTACTTGATTAATGTAATAATCTGAACATAGAAAATTAAAGTTATAGTATTTTCGACGACCTTTACCTTAATAACTGAAGTAAATCTATATATTTCTAAGTTACGAAGTCTCTAACTCGGGTCTTTGTCGACTGTACATATATGAACGAGTTCGAAACAATTGTTCGCCAACTTATATTATTAGGTAAATTTCCAAGCAATACGCTACTTCATATCACAGCAAACTCTTAATTTTATTATGGCTTCAGCAAGTTTCAAGGCGTCACTGTAAATTGTATAATAAATAGGGTACCTTGTCAGAATAACAAAATACATATCAAGATTTTTCTTTTACTCAAAATATAATCAATGTGGCTTTAAAAAAACCGTGGTAGTTAAAACTGTTAAGTAGCCGCCCATGAAATCTAGCTTGCTGATTTAAATCCCGGCAGTCTAGACCAATGAATATTATCTGAACGTAAATACACAAATTAAGCACACCATGAGCTGAAAAATAGTGCGAGAAAATCTTCATACATTTAACAACAAATTCAAACTGTATAGCCGTGTATCACGTGAGCACAAAAAACTCAGACAAAACTATGGTGCTCTTATAGCGCTGCCTATCCGTTAAGGAACCCTTGGAGTACAGATTCGACGCTCATGGAGATGTTTATTAGGTTTCGATTTCAGTAAAAACACACATTGTGTCGTTTTAGTGTATATTGTAAAATTTTTTTTTTTTTGTATTGTCTCTCGTAGCGTTCCGGGAATTTTTGCTACTTAACCGGTCAATGGCGAGACCTAGGCCTCCAGCCAGGCACTTTATTTTTAAGCAACACAGCTAAGGGCACCCCCTGTGGGGTACGAACCTCGGTGAAAATTTTCATATTTATATAACTTATGTTCTTTCGAACCGGCCAGTGACATTCTGCTTTGATCAACCTACGTCATGGTCACTTGGCATGAAGATATACAGCTATGTTTGTTATAAAAGCACCAAATCATAAGTCAGCTCAACTACACCTTTACGCATATTGCTTAAAATTTATCACAAGCCTAGGAGAGAGTATAACAAAGATTATTTTTCGGGAACCCAAAGCTCTCATAGCATAACTTGATTTTTTTACACTTTTTTACACTAAGGTGGCAAATCAGTATGCAATCCACCAGAACCTGTCCATACTTGCAGCATTCTATGTATGTATTGAGGTTTGTTATTTAAAACTCGGACCTTTTGTCAATTCATACAATATAAGCCAATATACAAGCATTGTAAATAACCAAACACAAGTTAGAAAGGACATTTAATTGTTCCTTTGTATCGTTTAATCGCCTTTATTGAACTAGAACGCGACTGAAATGTATAGTATCGGGTGCTTGCAGGTGCAGAAGGCAATATCAGATACTCAATAGGAAGGTTTCACGTAACAAAGTAAACAATTCTCAATTAAGTCGCTGCCCACTTAACGAGCTACATCCTTAAGAAATACTTTAAGAACACTTATCAGTACATCCTGATAGTTCAAGTGACGGAACGTATCAGATTACAAGCCGCTCAGTATCTAACCGACTTTTGATACGGTTGCATTAGTGAATTTACTCGTTGAAAGGCTATAAATTCAAAAAGTGTTTTCTAGACCTCATAAAATATTTTGAACTTATATGGATATCCTAAACATAAAAAAGTAGATACAAATCTGTGACTGCTTACGTAAAACAAAAGTATTATACACAGTAACTAATAATTTTACAGTAAACTATAAGAAACCAAAAATAAAATCGAAATTGAAATTTTGTAAGCGTAATTTTTTCCGTCAATTTCAGTGTTTTATCTTTTTAATCTCAGATTCAGCAAAACGTTCGTGTTGGCAAATAATCTTTTTAGATTCTAATGTTACTCAATGTATGTTGATACGAGGAACTATTCGCAATATGGCAGGAGAGATAAGGCTTATAAATAAGGTACCTTGAACTCCAGGTTAAGGTATCAGATAAGCCAGGTTTCATGTCAACAAATTAGACTAACTGCTCTATTTTCACGCCGAAAATTTAAGTGTTCGGAAATCCGTTGAGTTGATATAAGATATCTTTGTGGCCTGTATGCACAATATTGGCTATTTTCATGTTTTAATGTCGAAGAAGTTTTTGTTTTAGCCTATTTATAACCAAAAACTATAAAATGTAAATACTCTTTATTTTGAAGCCGGGGTGGTCGAGTAGTTCGAGTAGTTCCCGCAATACAAAGCTTTCAAGCCAAATCCCGACTGTACCAATGAGTTCTTCTGAACTTAAGTACAATGGTTATTACATAGTCACACCAAGAGCTTTACGATGAAGGCGAACAACGACCGGATACCTACATACGTTTGAAAATAAATTCAAAGGCGTTTGTATTGTCGTGCTTAAGTACCGGCGATGGACTCGCCATCTTTCTCGTTAATACCTAAAATCTCTGGCTGAAAGTGACTACACACCTCTGCCTAACCCTTCTCGGACCCTTGTGGGATGAAGATATATCTCTTTATTTTGCACTTCCTATATGAGAACAATGGAACGTGTACACAAACGTAAATACCTATGTACCTACAATAAACAAACTTGCAATGTAAACACTAAATAGCACGGGTGTTAAATATTTACACCGTCGCTCAGTACATATTTGGGTAAGGCAAATTAGTTCTTGCATTTCATATTACTAGCTGCATCCCGTTATACACCAAGGAACAATTTAAGTCGTTTCTGAAAGATTATCGATCAGCATTGTTAGCAGGTCAAACTATTAAATACATTGAGAAAACAGACCACAGAGTGTAGATATACATCTTTAATTTGATACAAGAGTACTCGACACCGGCGAGCATGTATAAAAAGACTGATGAATGTGGACGAAGCGAAAGAGGTATGCAAGTCTAGAGAGAACTGGCGTTCTGTTCTCTCTGCCTACCCCGTTACGGACTCAGCGTAATGATATGTATGAATTAGATACATCTACTAAGTAAACATAATATTGCATTGTACACAGCAAAATGGAAATCTTTTTCTTTTTTCTGTGCCCATATTAAAATGAGGGTGGGCTCAATCATCAATATAAATGATCGGCAATTTATTCGTGGCCCGTTTGTATATTGTCGCCGGTTGAGCTTGACAGATGACAGCCTCGTATTGTTACTGCAGAGCAACAAACAAATATGGCCGCATCACGCTCTCATAAACGAGCTCAAATATGATCCTTTAACAAATTACCACACTGGCTCTGTGTAAAACAGTAAACAAAACAGGTTAAATACGTAACGATGTTTTGGAGGTTTTGAAGGTCGAAACCACAGAGTCTTTGTTAATGAACAACTTCAGTCTGTAAGCACCTATAGGTCTACGTATTAATCGGGAGTTTACAAAGGGGAAATGAAGCTTCCGTAATCCCGATCGAAATATCCAAACATAATGGGCTTAATCTGAATCGTTCGCAAGTCGGGCTCATAACCTTTTAAAATTATCGAGGGATGCAAACCTCGAAAGTAGGGTTCCCAATGTGAATATATATTTGTTATAAATGCATAGATATAATAACATCTTAAAACATGTAGCTTGTGAACAGAAGGTTTTTGGAAGAACATAAGTATTTTGTTTTATATATTTTATTTTAAAACAGTCTGCCGCGCATTGTTAAATAAGTGGTCATCATCCGCCATATAAAAACTTGCTAAGCCATCCAGTACGGATAATCTATCTTGTAATAGAGAATGTCACTTCTAGAATCTTTATGTATGTATATCACACTCCCCTACTCTGTCTGTCAGTCTCCAAAGGAATGTTATTACTACGTTTCGCCGTAGATATATAATTTTGCTAGTAAGGGCCCCGCGGTTCCACCAGCCTGAAAATAAATCATCCGCTCTCTTGGGGAATACCAAAATGATAGGTTAACAAATGCAAAAAAAAATTGCATTAGTTATTCCATATTTTTTGTATTAATCGGTACAGTAGTACCCGAGAATTGCGCGTTCAAACAAACAAACTCTGGTTCATGATCTGGCTACTGTCGGCATTGCTCAGGCCAAATTTCACACATAACTTTTTTTCGCTTGTGGTACAAGAAATTATTGTAGGTACTTAAGTACGGTGTTACCTGGTATTTAAACCAACAATCCTAAGTGCGCAAATGATTAATTAATGATCGCCTTTCATTCATTGAATATTTTTTGTGTATCACAGAAATATTTACTGTTGGTAACACACATTTTTGTCTGTAATCAGATTCATAATTTTTGGTCGAAAATTACGATTTTTGAATAATATAAATAGAAATGATAATTACACGTACGGGGTACTACTTAGTACGGAGAACCAAACGAAATTTGGTCACATTAATTTAAAACATCACAAAAACCTAATGTCTTCTGGAGACTCTCTTGTTTCTTCGAAACGAAAAATAAAGCAAATTAATCGTGGGACCCTTATTAACAAAGCAATTGTTGCTCGAGCTTAATTTTGAAAACCAACAATGGAAAATAAAAATGGAGTAGAATGCGCTGCGTCCTCTCGTCCTAATGAATGAGGAGTAATTTCAGTTAAATAAAAGTGAGAACAATAAAATACCCATTTTTAAAACAGTACGATGAGCAAATTGCCGCTGCATCCAATTTATGGACAATGAGGGGAACTGTTAACATTGCTATTCCCATTAAGAATGGCTACGGCCGGGGTTGAGCGAACTTTATTCGATTGCATGTACATATCAGTTATCGTATGATTTTATTGAACAAGTCTACATATACTGTTTTCTTTTATTTTATTCACATATATCCGGGAAATTGTATCACCTGGTTCTTAACTATACATATAGTAGTTAAGAACCAGGTGATACGATTTCCCGGATATATGTGTATATATATACGGGTAATGTGACCCATGGTGAGTCTTACGAAGTTTTTCAGGCATCTGTGGTAAAATCCTTTCTTCACTCTGTTTTCTTTCGTCGTGAACATTAATAATAGCATAACCCTTAATACAGCGCTACCTTTGTATTTATTGACAATATCTGATTTATGTACATCAACATACCTACTTAATGCGAAAAGGGGGAGCTTTTTTCATTAAGCGCCTAAATTGCTACGAAATATTTCATGTCAATCGAATGATTGGCTCAGCCCCAACAGCGACGCGATGAGAGCCGACTGTTGTACTCCGTCCACTATCAGATGTTCGCGGTATATGCTATTTTTCTCCGCAAGAATACAAATGTCTTGCCAAATTGTCTACCGCCGAACTAGTCCAATTTAGAAAGCAATTTCGCAACCAATTCGTTTTGTAAGCGGATCAAGAGGCCAACCTTAAATATGGCCATTAAATCGTTTTCTCCGAACCCACATTCGTCTTTTTAATGCGAGCTTCCAACGTTAACAAATAAGAGACTCTTATCAGTAGTGCGCTAATTTGTCACTTCAGCTCTTTAGCGATTACTTAAATAAATAAATCGGTCTTAACCAGGTGAAGGTGGCAACCATCTAATAAGCGGTATTGATTTTGTCGAGCAACATTTGTTTTTTATTTCTTTCCTTGACACCGGGTCCCGTGAGTCTCCAATCCTATTTAATACAATTATTTGTTTACAGTATATTCAACCTTATGTATCCTTATCATAAAAGTGGCATCGATGTATGAGTTTTCTCTAGCGCACGTCGTCCCT
>JACCPG010005039.1:0-39156 GCA_016069955.1 Drepana arcuata | reverse complement strand
TCAGACGTATGCAGGTTTCCTCTCGATGTTTTCCTTCACCGTAAAGCTCGTGGTGTGACTAATCACTGCACTTAAGTTCAGAAAAACTCATTGGTACAGTCGGGATTCGAACTTGCGACCTTTGCGTCGCGGGCAACTGCTCGAACCCCTCGGCCACCACGGCTTATAAAATTTATTATAAAATTTTCTTTTATAAAAAAAATCTTATATACACCCGTGCGAAGCCGGGACGGACCGCTAGTGTTATATTTGAGTGTAAAAGGATCCTATTTAAATATTTTTTTGTATTATCTTTCGCTACTTAAGGCAATATTCCTTGCATTAGTTTAAATTTTTGTAATTTATGTCTATTTTGTGTTATTTCAACTTGTTTTAAGTATAATATAAAAGTATGAACGTGTTGGCTTTTAGCTGTAAGTTTTGTATTAATGGCTGTAATATTAATAAATAAATTATTTATAATAATGTGTATGAAAAAAAAAATCCGATTTTATATAATAATTCCTATTTATACATACATACATATCATCACGCCAAGTCCCTAACGGGTAGGCAGAGAGTATAGAGCGCCGTTCTCTCTAGACTTACATACCTCTTTCGCTTCGTCAACATTCATCAGTCTCTTCATACATGCTCGTCGGTTTCGAGTACTATTTATAATAAAACGAAATTTAAACTATCATTAAACATACATATTTCATACAAACAAACTCAGTTATCATTTTTGTACAGCCTATTCAATAACTAATATAAACCGGTAAAAGCCGTTTCCATAACCGGAATTTACTGGTTTTGAGCGGCGTACCTGCGTTCAAACCTTATGTTTATGCGCTCATGTTAGTTCAGCTGCCGGGTCGTTTAGTATGGTTTAATTGGATTTCTAGAACAATTTTGAGACTTTGAGGTCACGGTTTAGGACTTTAAATATGTAGATGATTTTAGGTACCTACCTACTATGTATATCGTAGATTCTCTTATGGCTACTTTTGACTAATCTCAGTAATTTTTCCCTTTCGTAAATTCAATACCAAATATGCAAGACATTTGTAAGTTACAAATATATCCTTCTACTTCATACGTTCTTTGTTATACATCTGTTCAATTAATATACAACATCATCAGCTGAAATAAAATAAAAAATTCTAGTTCTACTGTATTTAGCTCATTTTCAGCCCACATGCACCCACTACTGGGTATAGGCCTCCCCGGTTCTACGAAAGTGTTCTCAATCCACGGTCTCCACCACAGTTTTCTAGTCGCTTTAGTAGCTATTACCATAAATTGTGTCGTAATATTAGAATAATACGAGCTATTTTCTAAAAACTGTATGATCGTTACACAGCGCAATTTCTATACATTATAATTGGTAATGTCCGGGGATCCCCAGAAGGATATTGATGGACGATAGGGTACTATCGAAATGTAAACGAATCAATGTAAGGCAAATAAAATCGACTTTGAATGTGGTCTATCAAAGACTATCCACGTAAAGGGTAGGAGCCAAACGATTGCCTACAAAGTGCAAATTATAAGCACTTTGTAGCGTACGATATTTGTGGATTTCGTCTTAATCCCTGCTGGCTGGCGCAATAAATATTTATTGCTACTAAGCGTTGGAGTCCAAGTTATGAGTCGCGGCTACCCACAAGGGTCCCCGAAGGAGTAGGCAGAGGTGTATAGGTTGTGCCCATGCACCCACTTTCTGCCAGAGATCTATGTTAGGTGCTAACGTGATAGATGGCGAGTCAGTCACCGTTACTCAAGCATGACTATACATACGTCTTTGAATTTATTCCCAAACGTACGCAGGTTTTCTCTCTTTGTTTTCCTTCACTGTAGAGTTCGTGGTGTGACTAATCACTGTACTTAAGCTCGGAAAAACACAATCGAGCTTGCGATCGTTGTGTTGCAGGCAACCAACTACTCCTCGAACCACTCGCCCACCACGGCTCTGTCAATATCTATCAATACGTCCAAACGAAATTCTAAGCCTATATATATATTCTATATCATATACACGATACACTCCCCGGTTGGGCTCTCATAGTAGCTATAGAGAAGGCGAGTGTGAGTATGTTTCAACTGTTGTAGCGTTCGAATTTGCGTTTTCCGCTTATGTCAGTACTACCTATAGTAGTATTTCACAGAAGATTTCAGCTTGACGGCACTATATCCGGATATTATAATTTTCTTATAATTTCCAAATTTTACGACTGTTTAACTTAGATAGTAATCATAGTTCGTCTATCACTTAAACCACGCACAATCGAGATATAAAATCTATTTGTGCGGTACATTGTTGATTTGTCTCTAGATTGTATAGTAATTGTGCGGACCCTAGCTTGATGTTATCTGCATTCGAGTATACCCAGCGTTTGATTGACTTAGTTATATTAATGGCTGACCTTACTTACCTCAGTTTTAACATTTGTGTAGAACATAGTTACATAGTAACTAGTGCCGTGGTTGCCGAGTGGTTTAAGTCGCCTGCAACACAAATATTGCAAGTTCGAGTCCCGACTGAGTGACCAGTGAGTTTTACTGAACTTAAGTAGGTACAGTGATTAGTCACTCCACGAGATTTAAAGTGAAGGAAAGCATCGAAAGCAAACCTGTATACGTTCGAGAAGACAATCAAAGACGTTTTTCGGGCTTGAAAACGGCGATGGACTCGCCATCTGTCACGTTGACTCCTATAGCTACACGAGATTTGGTGCTGAGGTTTTTATTGCTTATCGAGCTAAATATGAATCTTCTCTATCATTCTCACAATTATAGAAAGTATGAATATACGTATATAAGGCCGTGGTGGCCGAGTCAAGTAGAAAACACGTGTCGAAGAACGAAATTGAATATTATATTTGCGCCTGTCCTCAGTGGTCTTTAAACGGGTAAGGCACAGGTTCTCCGTATCTCCGACATGCATCCAGATAAATCTTCTTCTCAGAAGGATGCAGATTTTTCCTAAGTGTTTTCCTTCACGATAAAATCCAAACTCGATAAAGTTCTCAAAAAGTAATTGGCACTGTCGGGGGTGCTTTAACACTTAAACACAGACACCAACTTTGTAATGAATAAACAAAATGTGCCTTAAGTATCGACCATGCTCGGCATGCCTAGGGCTACGAACTTAATGCTCCCTGTAGCCGAGGGTCATACCTGATATCAAGTAATCTATATAAATAAATAAAATTGGAGTGTCTGTTTGTAAAATTAAAATAACCACATTTTACTAAATGCATATGGGGATGTATACACGGTATATATAGCAAAATCTTTTTTTTTGTCAGTCTGTATGTGTGTTTGTTCCGACTAATCTCCAAAACGGCTGGACTAATTTTGACGGGACTTTCACTGGCAGATAACTGATTTAATAAGGAGTAACTTAGGCTACTTTCATTATAAGAAATTGAACAATATCTTTTTAGTAAAATTCCACGCGGACGAAGTCGAAGACGAGGACGAAGGCACAGCTACTATAATATATAAATAATAATAAGGTTATTCGTAGAATTATTGCGCAGACGTTAATATTGAAGATTTTATTAGAATCGCTCCAAAGTTAATTAATTACAGCTCGTAAGCTTAATGTTAAAAGTGTTATCTATAAATGTAATAAACTTATGAAACATGCAGTATATATACCAGTATATCTTCACGCCTTTCCAAAAGGGTCCCCGAAAGAGTAGGCAGAGGTTTACAAAGACTTTCCTCTCGCCAGAGATATTTTATGTGCCAGAATGGCGTGTCAACCGCCGTTTCTTAAACACGACTATACATACTTTCTTTATCTTTACGCCTTCCCAAGATGTTCCCCGAGAAGTATTCAGAGGTGTATGTAAAGTGCATGTACTTTTCACTGTTGACTTTATTAATCTTTTTTTATTCCACTTATTTATTAAACAGTAGAGCTCACGGAGTGATTAGTCTAGAGAACTCTTGCTGGGTTCGTGCTTGCATCCTTTGCGTTGCAAGCGACAACTAAGGGTTTACACATAACAGTTTGAAATGTATTTTTGTCTTTAAAAATGGAAGCTTTTACTGGAAGCGTGAGATTCTCAATCTCTTTGAGTCGTTTCCTAGTATTATGGACGTGGTTGTTTTTTGCCATGGAGCTGTTGATGTTCCATAATGTTAGATCGTCTAATTTTGTATGGATTAGTTTGGAGTTTTATTTAAAGATTCCTAGAAAGCCGTATTGTAGATTGATTCCTGGATTTCAGTAAACGGATTCAACAGGCTAATAAATATGCTTTATGACTTTATAAATACACTGACGACCCTTTGATTTTCATCGATATGTTGCGGTAAGCTTGTTTTATTGCGACAAATAAAATTTAGAAGCACTAAATTTTTAACGGCAGCTTAATAATTGGGCGTGGTAAACTATTGGGGAGTGAAGATGTTTGAAATATTATTACGAAGTTTGCGAGTTCGTTGTTTTGTCAGTGTCTCTAGTTTAAAAGCTGATACATTTATAAATATTACTGATATTTAATTGACATATAAGAATTAAAACCGTATAAGTTTCGTAATGATAGTCTTTGCTTGAAACTTGTATATAGTTATAAAACGAACATTCTTTTCATGCGGTCTGTGTAATAATATAATTATAGTCATCAAAGTTTCAAGATTACCAAAAAAAATCACTTAAGCTTATTAATTATTCCGGTGAAAAGTTAGTTAACACCACTTCCTGCGGTAACCCAAACGAGATGGCGTGAATATTGACATCATCATCATCATCATCAGCCCACTCTAGTCCACTGCTGGACATAGGCCTCCCCTAATGAGCGCCATAGCGCCCTGTCTTCAGCTTGCCGCATCCAGCATCTGCCAGCAGTCCTTCGCAAATCGTCATCCCATCAGGTCGGAGGGCGAATATTGATATAATCATCATCAGCCCACTCTAGTCCACTGCTGGACATAGGCCTCCCCTAATGAGCGCCATAGCGCCCTGTCTTCAGCTTGCCGCATCCAGCATCTGCCAGCAGTCCTTCGCAAATCGTCATCCCACCTGGTCGGAGGGCGAATATTGATATAATCAATCCAAATATTGTTATGAGTTCATACAAAATCCATTCAAAATTAAAAGCTCAAGGGAAGCCACTACTCGATAGTGCCAAGTGCCCACATAATTTGGGACTTATGCAAATTTTCTTCGAGAGGTGCTTTCGCTTTCGCTTAAATTATTATGTCTAGAGTCTTAATGGTTGGCATTCAGTGACTTGATGGGGGGACTTTTCATGGTTCGCGATTCGGTGACCGGTTTTCGTGTGATGTCTTCTACCAAACCATACCATGTCTTTCACATACCCTTTAGTAAAACAAATGTAGGTAAAAACTCGCCATTAACACGAATTTGCTCGGAATATAATTCCATCTGCGGAAGCCTAGAAGGTGTAGACATCTTTCACCTATCTATTAAGAATTTTAAAACCAAGATAAAAAATAAATTTTAGACAGTGTCCATATGTAAGCAAAACAAACATTACAAAATTTTTATGTAACATATATTGTAAAAGTCTGGTGTATACCTATTATTGATGTACATATTAAGTTTATAATTTTTGATTTTTGTATTACAGTGTCCAAATATGTATATTGTTGGTGTACCTCAATAAAAAATAAAAAAAAATCTATATATATTTATTGCACTGTTAGATATTACAAATCATAAAGTACCTACATTATAACATTACAATATCAAGTACAACATGGAGTTCTTCAAGAAGGGTGTGAACAGATTCCTGAAGGGTCGGCAACGCGCGAGTGATACCCCTGGTGTTGTAAGCGTCCATAGGCGGCGGTAACCGCTTAACATCAGGCGGACCGCATGCTTGTTTGCCTCTTGAAATTAAATCATTCCGATACATTGTGGGTTTAATTTTTTTATAGACTCCTTCATTAATCGTTTGTTTTCAACAAACAAAAAATACAAAATATAGTCTATATTAATTGGTAAGTGTAGCTTTCTAATGGTGAAAGAATTTTTTAAAACGATCGAATAGTTTCTGAGTTAAAGCTTAACAAAATAACGAATAAATATCAAATATTACCTTTACAACAGCATATACCTACATGATTACGTCCAAATTCCACCTATGTTTACAAGTAATCACGTCCAGTTGAATTTATTCGCCACGCCACGTCAGACCGCTTTTAATATTCCAGTTATTCCTTAAATTGTCTCGTTCTGAAGATATATCTGTTGCAAACCTACCTATTGTCCCCGGAGGACTTACAACTGACTCTGCACATAGCCTATTATTTAGAAATCTACCGCTGCGCTGCCATAACCTACCTTAGCACTAACAAAACAAAATCCAATTTTAAATGTAACGTATGCGGAACGGTAGCATCAGTCCATGCAACGAGATTTGTTCCCTATATCAAGGCGTTAAACAATATTTTTGCATGGTATGGTTTGCCACAAGTTACGTTCCGTTTTACGTAGTGGTACGACATTGGATAAAGGGCCGGCCATTAATCGTGGAGAGATAATATCGGTTTGGTAATCGCAGATTGCTAAACGATCAGTTAGTGTACTTGTTGGTGGCGATGCCCCCTCTCAGTAGCTCGATAAGATGCTGGATTGAATATTAAGTTCAAACTTGTGCAATGAAAATACACTTCTCATCAGAAAAATCGAAACACCGTGCAAGGTAGTAGGTAGCACATTGTGAGGGGTAGGTAGGATATAAATAATAATAATAATATATCCTCACGCCTTCCCACAAGGGTCCCCGAAGGGGCAAGCAGAGGTGTATAGGTAATATCCACACACCCACTTTCCGCCAGAGATATATTAGGTGCCAACGTAACGGATGGCGAGTCCATAGCCGTTACTCAAGAACAACTATACATACGCCTTTGAATTGCTTCTCAGACGTATGCAGGTTTCCTCTCGATGTTTTCCTTCACCGTACAGCTCGTGGTGTGTCTAATCAATGAACTTACTTTAGTGTGAGAAAATAAAGAAATTATTATATATATTATAATTACTTAAGTTCAGATAAACTCATTGGTACAGTCAGGATTCGAACTTGCTACCTTTGTGTTGTAGGCTACACGAACCACTAGGCCATCACGGCTATAACTGTCAACATTAAAAAGTTTATATTATATACGTATTAATGAGAAATTAAGAGTGTCTATATTTAAGACAAGTTCAATGAATATTACTTGATAGAATGAAGACGTAAGCCCCTTAAAAGTTCCTAATAGAACTTCGCAATCAAATTTCAATATAAGCTAATTGAACTTTGTTCAAAGCTTCGAGCCGTATAAGCTTCAGTCCTAAGTTCTGTATTCATATATGAGATGTTATTTTTAGGTTATTTGAAGGTTTTGAGGCGTTTTTAAATCTGATAGTCTAGCAGAGTATTTACGAATTCTTATGCTAAATTGTCTATATATATCCTCAAGCCTCCCGACAGTTGTACCCGAAGGGGTAGGCAGAGGTGTATAGTTATTTAGGTGGAGTGGTTTTAGTAGTCGCACGCATCTCAAAGATGCAAGTTCGAATCCCGACTGTATTGATGAGTTGTTTTGATCTTAAATACAGCGATTGGTCACATGAGCTCTACGATGAATGATTTTTTTTAATTTTTTTTTATACCACAAGGATGGCAAACAAGCATGCGGTCCGCCTAATGGTAAGCGGTTACCGCCGCCTATGGACGCTTGCAACACCTGGGGTATCACAAAGTAATGAGAAGAAACCTGCATTTACTTAAAAAAATCAAAGTCGCATGTATAGCGTGGCTGTGACAGATGGCGATGGGCTCGTCATCTGTCATGTTGGAACCTAAGATATATATATATCCTCACGCCTTACCACAAGCGTCCCCAAAGGGGTAGGCAGAGGTGTGTAGGTAGTACCCATACACCCACTTTTCGCCTGAGATATATTTAGGTGTCTGCGTGGCAGATACCTAGGATATATCTCCGGTGAAAATTGGGTGTATGGATAATTATTTACACCTCTGTCTACGCCATCAGGGACCCTTGTGGGAAGATATAAAATTCAGATGTAATTGATACAGCTTAATTAAGTTTGTTAAGTGAAATTTTCTGTAACATCTTAAGAAAATAAAGTGTTAAATCCAACGATTAATAAAATAAAATAACAAATATATTTATTTAGGTACTAACAGGAACGTTACTTTTTGCACACTCTTTTTAAACCTTCCGACATCTTAAGAACTGATTTAATTAATGTACTTACATAAATAAATTACGCTTAAGTAGATTATATTATTGTTGCGCCCCATAACACCGTCGGACTTAACACCATTAGCGGCGTCGAAATTTCGAAATCCTTTCCTTTTAAAAATAAAGGTTGTTTCTTTTTCCACTGCGTCCAATAATGCGATTTCAGTGTACAAACTAATTGCACCCGAGAGGTCGTTTTGGTGCTCACCCCGATAACGTTATTTGTGAGTACAGGGTGCGATGGTGCGTCTCTCGACTTGCCTCTACACTTATTACGCTAAAACAAGCTAGTTTTACCAACCGATAAACAAAAAGGAGTGTTAAAAAGCCCAGTACTTATAATGCAATAGCAAATACCGCAAGGAATGGGCAGAGCGAGGGGAGAGTCAGTTTTCGAAATAACACGGGTGAAATAGCTAAATAATAATAATAATAGCCTGCCTCGAAATTCTCTATTTAGATAAAACACAGCTTCACAAAAGATCGGCCAGAGTAAAGTGTTGTATTTACTTGAAGTAGGTACTCCGTCGAAAAGAAATTGCAAGAAAAATTCCCAGACTTATTTCGCTATCATTTTTGCATCTTAATCCAATTGGCGATGAAATTGAAAAGTAAATCACAATAGCACTTTATAAGCGGTGTTATTTCATTTAATGCGCTCCGCTAGTTGTAGTTTTATACTATATTTCGTGCAAATCCAATTTAACATCATCCTGTGCACACACCACCTGCGACGGTCTTGAAAAACAAACAAGTCTGACTATTGAAGGTTCTATAGAAAAATTTAAAAAGCTACGTACTTCTCAGATTAAAACTGAACGGTTTTCAAATTGAATCGAGAGTTAGTGAACTTTTTACTTAAGCTCAAATACGTACTGATGCGCGAGGTGTATTTTGAAAGTGGAGTGGAAAATCTACAGTAGAACTTTGGTTGAAAATATGGGATTATTAATTTTTTTAAGTGACAATATGAACAATTTTAATCGGTGAATCACTATTTGAAAAATATGCTTTTTATACCATTCGGGTAAACACGCATGCAGTCCGCCTGATGGTAAGCGGTTACCGCCGCCGATGGACGTTTGCAACATCAGGGACATCGCTCACGCGCTGCCAACCCAGTTTGTTTTTGTATTGTCTCTCATAGCGCGAGTTCAGGGAACTTTTGCTACTTAACCGGGCAATGGCGAGACCTAAGCCTGCAGCCAGGCACTTTAATGCACTAAGCAACACAGCTAACGGCATCCTCTGTGGGGTACGGATCTCGGCTTAGAGCGTTGCTGGATTGCGAGCAAGACAGCTTGGTTGGACTGGTTATTTTATTGAAGATGCCGACTCAGCTGGCATCTTCACTCTTTTATACACATGATGATGTACAGGCGAAATTAGCTTTATATTAATAAGCCTGATGCGAGCTTCTTTGCTTTACCAATCGGTTAACCATAACCACAAGGTACTGAAAAAAAAAAGACATATTCCATTAAACGCTATCGCATACGGGTTCCCGAAGCGGTAGGCAGATGTGCGTAGTAACACCATCTTCTTTTTGCCGGAGATTTTGTACCTGGTAAGTCAGTTTCTCAAACATGACTACAAGTATACATAGGTTTAAAAATTCTTCTCAAGTGTTTGCTGGTTTTCACTCGATGTTTCCCTTCACCGTAAAGTTCGTGGTCTGACTAATCACTGTACTTAAGTTCAGAAAAACTCATTGGTACATTCGGTATTCGAACTTGTAATCGTTATGTGGTGAGCAACAACTCGAACCACTCGGCACACAAGTTAATCAATGTATTATTTGTCCGGAGCATGTATTAAACTAATTAAATTACAAACCTTAAAAAGTGCACATAAAAATCTTTACCTCAAAACTGGTATTAAATCGCCAATAAGGCTTTTAGGATCACTCACCGTAGGCTGGTGTTATTCACACGAGCATCGAACCCGTGCCCTTGGGCCGAGGTCCTTGCCATCGGTGGCAATGCATAGTAGACTGTTTGTATAAGGTTTCGTTCGGAGGCATGTCCACCTGAGCGTCTCATAGCGAATGTGGATTCTAATTTTAGACCGACTACTGCACAATGAAGGGTTAGTGAGTTAAATTTGTAACATTGTTGGAACCGTAAGTAATGAATTGATTTCGTCAAAGGACACGGTCTCATATCTACTCAACGTCACAGGAGACCTAAGCGAATGGTTAACTAATAATAAATAATAGTTTAAAAAAACTAAAAAAATACACTTTTTATAGAAAATCCAACTAAAAAATAGAAAAATGATTAAAATATTGAATTGTCATCGGTCCTTAATAAGTGTGCCAAATTTCGAGTTAATCGGACGTTTTGAAGGGGGTTAAAATCATGTTCAAAGATTCCGTTACATACTAACATACATACGTCTCAAGCTAATAAAAGCGTATTAAAAAGTGTGTATGTGGCATGTGGCTCAGTCGCCTGATTCGCGAGCTTGATCTCCGGCTGTAACATGACATGAGTATAAGATTGTTTGTGGAAAAGTATGGACGGGGCAGAGAAAGACCAAACACTCAAGTGTAGAATCTTTTGAACTAATTTCGCATCGCGTATTACATTTCGCACAATGCTAATTGGCGCATCGTGTTTTATTGTGTATACACTTTTGCACACAGGTTATCAGACCGGGTGTGGTAGAGAAAAGGTTCAAGCGAGGTTGAATGGTATCTTATTTGTATCTATGTATATATAAGAAACTTGCATACGTTTGAGAAGAAACTCAAAGGCGCACATCTATACATAAAAATAAATAAAATTTGAGTGTTTGTTTGTAATTTTAAAGTAACCGCTATTTACTTAATACATATGAATGTATACACGGTACATATACCAAGAAAAATATCATTTTTTTTAATGTTTCTCTGTCTGTGTGTTATATATCCTTACGCCTACCCACAAAGGTCCCCGAAGGGGTAGGCAGAGGTGTAGGTATAGGTAATACCCACACACCCACTTTCCGCCAGAGGTATATTAGGTGCCAACGTGACAGATGGCGAGTCCATCGTCGTTACTCAAGCACGACTATACATACGCCTTTGAATTTCTTCTCAGACGTATGCAGGTTTCCTCTCGATGTTTTCCTTCACCGTAACGCTCATAGTTTGACTAATCATGGTCTGTCTGTTTGTTCCGGCTAATCTCTGACACGGCTGGACCGATTTTGACGGGACTTTCACTGGCAGATAGCATTTTTATTTTAAATATTAAACATTAAGTTGTATGTTGAATTACGCGGACGAAGTCGCGGGCACAGCTAGTATACTATATATAAAATATATACGCCTTTGCTTGAGCTACTTGAGGGAAGCCCAGTGCTTTGAGTTACGGTAACAGACACGTTGACTACAACTACCTATCTCCGGCAAAGAGAGGGTACTGTGTTACACCCCTGCCTACCCCTTCAGGAACCCTAATAATAAGTGTGAAGACTTTTTATTATTATTTATATTCAGCGCGATGATGCCTATGTGTTTGTATGTAAATATATTTAAATATTTTCTGTTGATCAGACAGAGCTCCGTTTTACAATGTTAAAATATGTATTTATTAAATAGTTATCGCTAACTCATGATACATGACTTATAAGGAATAAACAAGGCGATTAAGCAAATCGATAGGTACTTTATTATAAGGTTGCAATATCATTGATTGTGACGTCAATGCTACACACACTGATGGCTTACCTCACGGAGCAAACAATCTTGGAAAATTGTATTATTTAAGTTGGGCAAGTTAGTTCCGGTTTGAATTATATATCCTCACGCCTTCCCACAAGGGTCCCCGAAGGGATAGGCAGAGGTGTATAGTTACACACACACTTTCCGCCAGAGGTATATTAGGTGCCAACGTGACAGATGGCGAGTCCATCGCCGTTACTCAAGCACGACTATACCTTTGAATATCTTCTCAGACGTATGCAGGTTTTCCTCTCGATGTTTTCCGTCACCGTAAAGCTCGTGGTGTGTCTAATCACTGTACTTAAGTTCAGAAAAACTCATTGGTACAGTCGGGATTCGAACTTGCGACCTTTGCGTCGCAGGCAACTGCTCGAACCACTCGGCCGCCACGGCGGTTTGAATTAATAATAAGTATTTAAACTTTTTTTAATTTAGCCATTAGCCGTAGTGGCCGAGTAAGTTGGCTACAACACAAAGATTGCAAGTTTAAATCCCGACTGTACCAATGAGTTTTTCTGAACTTAAATCTTAAGTACAGTGATTAGTCACACGACGAGCTTTACGGTGAAGGAAAACATCGTTATAGTGTACCTACTGTATTATTTGTAATGTCTGACCATGCAATAAATATGAATAAGACCAATAAATATGAAGAAGAAATTCGAGGTCGCGGGTTCGAATCCCGCTGAGGTCAGATATTTGTGAGATGAACATGAATATTTGTACCTTAGTCTTGGATGTCATATGTATTTAAGTATATATCTATCTATATAAGTAAATATATCGTTGTCTAGTTACCATAACACAAGCTTTGCTTAATTTGGGACTAGGTCAATTTGTGTGGAATTGTCCCAGGTATTTATTATTGTATTTATTAGAAACCCTCAAGGGTCCCCGAAGGGGTAGGCAGACGTGTGTAGGTAGTATCCACACACCCACTCTCCGCCAGAGATAATCATTTTAGGTGCCAATGTGACAGACGCACTCAAGCATGACTATACACACGTCTTTGAATTTCTTCTCAAACGTATGCAGGTTTCCACTCGATGTTATTCTTCTCCGTAGAGCTAAAAAAAAAACTCATTGCTACAATCGGGATTCGAATTTTCAATCTTTTTCCCTACGTTGTTCCCCCATACTTGGGTACTATTGCTGTAACGTAAAAATATTGTTATTGTATATGCCTAATGATTTGAAACGAGTAACCATGGAGTTTCTTGCCGGTTCTTCTCCATGGAAGCGACCAACCCGAACCGTGCTTCATATTCGACGTTTTATAAGTGCCCACCTGGGCCTATGTGAAATAAAAATATTTTGATTTTTTATTTTGACTTGAACCCCTCGGACATCACGGCTTTTAAAGATAAGGTTATGTTAGCTTATACTATTGATAAACAGAATTTTCGTGGTAGGTCGAATTATCTTTAATAAAATTAAACTTGCATGCAAATTCCAATCGCAATACGTATTTCACGTATTGTTCCAACTGAATAAGATATGTAACTTCAGCAACCACTGTAAGTTCTTACTGAGACAAATAAACGAACAGTGCTGTGTAGAACAGTAAAAAACTTACCGCTCCGAGATTTATGGAGCCAATATCCCTCAAGGGATCCACCTCGCACCGCTACTTTTGAAAATGTATTAGAAAACTCTATAATGTGATTTATGTTCTTCACATTATGTTCCAATTCGCTTCAAAGTTTACTCTGGACTATATAAATTAAATAATAATAATAATATTAATAATATATAATATAATAATATTAAAATACCAATAATAATTTATTTCACATTAATTTCCATATTTTCAGAAAAACTCACTCGAAAATTGGGGATCTACTTGTAATATTGTGTTACAGACAACTCGAACCATTCGGCCACCACGATTCTAGGTAAATATTAACGTTTATTTAAGACTAGTTGTCCTGCCCAGCTTCGCTTGGATGAAAAAATATTAGTCACGGACCCAGTGGCGCCACCAATCCAATTGTGAATCTAAACTAAACCATTATCGAATCCAACTAAACGCACCACCATACACAGAAAATTTAATTAAAATAGGTCCAGCCGTTTACGATTCTATAAAGGACGTACAGACAAACATTTATTTTTATATATATAGATTACGAAGGCGTATGTATAGTCGTGCTTGAATAACGGCGATGGACTCGCCGTCTATCACATTGGCACCTAATATACCTCTGGCGGAAAGTGGGTGTATGGGTATTACCTATATACCTCTGCCTACCCCTTCGGGGACCCTAGTGGGAAGGCGTGAGGATATATTATTATTATAGATTACGAAACGATATATAATGTGACAAAATCTGTTACAATCACATTAATGATAACACTACAATGTAATATGCATAGCCAGAGGTTAGTGACAGAACTGGCTGGTTATTGAACCACGTTATTATAATAGAAAAGCATACCGTAATAATTCCATTGTCTTGTTTGATAATGCGCACTGGACTTGCGTTAACGCGGTTATGTAAATACGGTTTGCTATGGGCTTTACAATATTTTTACCAGAGTATTGTTAAATGAAAACTTTAAATGAACCACGTTCAACCCGACGATCATAGTCACGCCAAATCGCCCCAAGTTTAACTTAACTGCTAAGGTTGCAATATCATTGATAGTGACGTCAATGCTACACACTGATGGCTTACCTCACGTAGCTAACAATCTTGGAAAATTGTATTATTTAAGTTGGGCAAGTTAGTTCCGGTTTGAATTATTAATTATTATTATATTTAAAAAATTTATTATGTAGCCATTAGCCGTAGTGGCCGAGTGGTTCGAGTTGCTGGCTGCGACACAAAGATCGCAAGTTTGAATCCCGACTGTACCAATGAGTTTCTGAACTTAAGTACAGTACTTAGTCACACCACGAGTTTTACGGTGAAGGAAAACATCGAGAGGTAACCTACATACGTCTGAGATGCATACGTCTGCGTAGTCGAGTCGAGTCGTACTATGGACTCGGCATCTGTCACGTTGGCACTTAATATATAGCTCTGGCGGAAAGTGGGAGTGTGGGTACTACCAAAACAACCCTGCCTACCCCTTTGGGGACCCTTGTTGCTGTTCTCCCATACTTAAGTACGAAAACCATGGAATTTCTTGCCGGTTCTTCTCCATGGAAACGACCAATCCGAACCGTGCACCTTTTTCGACGGTTTATAAGTACCCATCTAGGTCTATGTAAAATAAAATATTTTGATTTTTGATCTTGTGGGACAGCGTGAAGATATATTTCATTATATTACGTATGTATACGTAATAAAATGAAATATCCTCACGCCTTCCCACAAGGGTCCCCGACGGGGTAGGCAGAGGTGTATAGGTAATACCCACACACCCACTCTCCGCCAGATGTATATTAGGTGCCAACGTGACAGATGGCGAGTCCATCGCCGTTACTCAAGCACGACTATACATACGCCTTTGAATTGCTTCTCAGACGTTTGCAGGTTTCCTCTCGATGTTTTCCTTAACCGTAAAGCTCGTGGTGTGACTAATCACTGTACTTAAGTTCAGAAAAACTCATTGGTACAGTCGGGTTTCGAACTTGCGACCTTTGCGTCGCAGGCAACTGCTCGAACCACTCGGCCACCACGGCTCTTTTATATTATATTACGTAATAACCAATATAAGAACAAAGGTTCAATTAGTGGTAAGTACATAAATTCCTTTTTCTGATCAAGTCAGGTTTATGTTAAGCAGACATGTTATAGTAAAAATCCGGACAAGTGCGAGTCAGACTAGCGCGCGAAAGAACTCATGAAAAGAAAGTATGTATACTCAAATATTAATTTTATTCTGTTTTAGTTTTTTTTTTATATTCTACAAGAGTGGCAAACAAGCATACGGCCCACCTGATGGGAAACAGTTACCGTAACCTATTTACCCTCACGATACCTAAGTATCACTTGCGCGTTGCCACTCTGTGTTCGGAGAGTTATAGTATTGGCTGTTATAGCAGTAACAAAAATACATCATCTGTGAAAATTTAAACTAACTATCACGCTTTACATCCCACTGCTGGTCAATGGCCTCCCCGATGATTTCCAAGTGTTTCTGTCCATGTCGGCCAGTCCACAGATGTGTTTTCCAGGTCTTGTCGCCATTACCTTCTTGGTCTACCTCGCCGGAGTCTAGTTGTTAGGTTGCCATTCCGTGGTGATCGGCTGGGTATGGAACCCTAAAGACAGTACTGTCGTATGTATTATTGTCGACAGTAACAATACATAGCTGAACGTCAACAGGCCCCCTGCAAACATGAATACAATTTGTAAGATAAAATAATGATTAAGCTTGCGAAACGTTGCGTCACGAGCTAGCTACGGCATGATTAAACTTGCAAAAGCAAAATACAGTCGAGTAAAGGTTAGTCGGCGGTTAGTGGTGGGCTGTGCTTGTGGTTGACGCTTTTATCGATGTTTAGGTTAATATGGTATGAAATTTTATGAATTCATTGTGTCCTATTATACATTTGAGCAACTTTACCAATATAAGTTGTTTAGTAGTGTTAAGACCATAATATATTAATATATCCTCACGCCTTCCCACAAAGGTCACCGAAGTGGTAGGCAGAGGTGTATAGGTAGTACCATACACACCCACTTTCTGCCAGAAACGGATATTAGGTGCTAACGAAACGTTACTCAAGCACGACTATACAAGCGCCTTTGAATGTCTTCTCAAGCGTATGCAGCTCTCCTCTAGATGTTTTCCTTCACCGTAAAGCTCGTGGTGTGACTAATCATTGTACTTAAGTTCAGAAAAACTCGTTGGTATAGTCGGGATACGAACTTGCGATCTTAGTGTTGCAGGCAACTATTCGAACCACTCGGCCATCACGGCTCTAAACAAGTGACAGATATAACTAGATTAACTCTATCGTGGGATATTATCGACGCGTAGCTTCACTAAGATCGCGCGGTACCGATCATTGTCAATTGGTTCGTGACCAAAATGTACGTATCCGCTTGTATCCGCTTATTATCTTAATAATTTTGTATACAATCTCGAGCGACTTTGCTCATTTTTAGCAGATCCAAGGTTTTGTAGAAAACGGTCTGTTTTAAATGGAGACTGGTTTTAATGTTATGTAATTAGGTCATTATAGAGTACTCGTAGTGAGACGATACTTGCACTTGATTTTCATTTGGTTTCGTATAATTATAGGCGACGCAAAAAGTGTAAAGAGCCGATTCCTGAAGAAGAATAGTTGCAAACTTCGTTGCAGATATTGGCACCTTCAAGGGTCTATACAGCAAAACAAGTGAGGTCTGTTAGTCGAGAGAGAACTGGCCAGGTGTGATGATACGTATATAATATATCCTCACGCCTTCCTACAAGGGTCCCCGAAGGGGTAGGCAGAGGTGTATAGGTAACACACCCACTTTCCGCCAGAGGTATATTAGATGCCAACGTGACAGATGGCGAGTCCATCGCCGTTACTCAAGCACGCCTATACATACGCCTTTGAATTTCTTCTCAGACGTATGCAGGTTTCCTCTCGATGTTTTCCTTCACCGTAAAGCTCGTGGTGTGACTAATCACTGTATTTAAGTTCAGAAAAACTCATTGGTACAGTCGGGATTCGAACTTGCGATCTTTGTGTCGCAGGCAACTGCTCGAACCACTCGGCCACCACGGCTCTCTCGCCATGTATCAAAAACTCTGTTCGTGGACTTTGAATATACACATCGATACCACAGTATAAGCTTATACGAGTATGTATACTATAGGTTAAAATTTATTTACATTGCAAAAAAACATTTAATTCCGTCTATTTATTTCATTTCACATACTCACTATTTCACTTCGCCTCTTCAGATGACTGACATGAACCGAACTTTAATGCGTTATTTATAGGCATCTTATATTTTTGACGTTTCTATCCTTACGTGGCTACAATGATGGGAACGTCAGTGTACTCGAAATCAGCAAGCAAATAGGGAGAGACTGATGAATGTATGTGAATTGAAAGAGAGCTGAAAGTCTAGGCAGAGTACTCTCTTTGCGTATGTAGAATTATAGAATACCTACCGAGAGGGACTCGTTATAATGTGTATGTAACTTTTTGGTAGACAGTTATTAAAAAATGTTTCACAACACCATCCACAATTACAACGAAATATATCGCGCTCATATCGCATGTTCACAAAACGACAAAATAAACATACATTTATATCGCTTATGATTGAATTTATCAGTCCATTAAAGTTCTTTGAGTATTACGGCGTGTGTTGGGTATATATCGTAGCCATGTGTACTGAAACCTTCAATGTAAAACAAATAGTAGTAAATTAGCTCGCCTTTATAGTTCCATTGGTAGAGAGCCAATGGTACCTGTCTCAACTTGCACAGTCCGGATGACAGCTCACGCATGTCCTAATGATGTCGTACTACTTGTATGGGGTACGCCCTCTTAATGATAAACAACTTTTTAATAAGCAAGGTTTGTAGTAGTTTTACCCGCATAATATGGACAATATAAGTAAGCAGGTATGTACTAATTAGTATCTACTCACACCTATTTTTCGTTGGAGATATATTTTAGGTGCTGACGTGATTGATGGCGTGTCCAAAGTCGTTTCTCAAGCACGATTAAACGTCTTTGAACATTTCCGCAAAGTGTGTAGGTTTTCTCTCGCTGTTTTTCTTCACAAAGTTTGTTGACTGTACTGAAGCTTAGAAATAACTAATTGTTACAGTTAAGATTCGATGTTGCAAGTTTTGCGTCACAGGCACTGCTCGATCTACTCGGCCACCGCGGTTTATAAAATGTAATTACATATGTTTTTTTTTTTATTTTATACAACAAGAGTGGCAAACAAGCATACGGCCCATCTGATGGGAAACGGTTACCGCAGCCTATTTACGCTCACGATACCGAAGTATCACTTGCGTGTTGCCACTCTGTGTTCGGAGAGTTATAGTGTGTTGGCAGCATAATGGGTTTAATCCCTCTGCTTCCAACACAATGTAACAGTCCTCCCCCCTCCCCAAGGAGCTCATTACTGGAAACCTTATTCACCGCGTAGGAACACAACACAATTAATTGTGTTATTTGGCTACGGACTTCTATAAGCTGGAGGTCCAGCCCCAGTCGGGCAGCTCCGAATTCGAACGGGAAACCCGTTATGCCCTACCTCTCTTAATTGTCAATACTCACATTATACATACCTATTATATTTGTATATACAATGTACATTGTTTTTGCGAATGTTTCCTTTATAAATTTAACTACCATAATACATCCTAACCTAAGTCATTGATCGGGGCTGACTCACCGCCACTGACCGTTACCGTTGGATGAGTAAGAATTAATTAAATCCAAAAAACCGATCATGCTAATAGTGCACATTAATTTGCGCTTTATTTTCATTTTAATAAAGTTGCAAATTATACTTTGCCAACATACCGTTAGGTTCACACGAGGATTCGCAGAAAATTACGCCAATTTTGGGTTTGTTTTAGGTGTATCTGTAACTGTTATGGAATTACGATGATGAGGAGAGGTTGAGATATGTTCAATTAAGTAAAATTGAAAGGTCTCGTAATAAATACTCATTACGAGACCCCTCACGCCCACGCTGGGGTCACTAACTTTGAGATGAATCCAAGTTGTTACATGATCAGTGGTCTGTCGGCTAACGGAGAGTGCAGGATCTGCATGAGCACCGAAATTTTGTGGAATAATCACAATATAATTTAATCTTCAGGACTATACAATTTAATCTTCAGGACTTCTGTTAAATCTAATGGTTAGTAGCAATTTGATAAATAATAAATACTTTGGGATAAGTCCACACATTGATATATTTACTTATATACATAGGTACATACATAAATACATAGGACATCCAAGATTAAGGTGTTATGCTCGTGTTCATCATACAAATATCTACCTTTAGCGGGATTCGAACCCGCGACCTCAAGATTCGCAGACCAGAGGGCCGTCATAAATGAAATATTATCATGATGCACTATAGCCTATAGGGGTTACCCCTATACGCAGGTTATCTAATGCAAACATATCATTTCAAATGGTATCTATTCATCTTCATCCCTTCCCACAAAGGTCTCCGAAGAGGTAAGCAGAGTTGTGTAGGTAGTACCCACACACCGACTTTTCACAAAATAATATTTTAGGTGCTGACGTGACAGATGGCAAGCCTGTTACTCAAGCACGAGTATGGATACGTCTTTTTGAATTTAGAATCGAATTTGCGGTCCCTAGGATTAGCGTCTTTACAAACACTGTTCATTTGATATATCGGTGTAGAACTGATAAACACGGTGAAGGAAAACATCGAGAGGAAACCTGCATACGTCTGAGAAGAAATTCAAAGGCGTATGTATAGTCGTGCTTGAGTAACGGCGACGGACTCGCCATCTGTCACGTTTGCACCTAATATACCTCTGGCGGAAAGTACGAGTAAACCTCATCCTCACGCCTTCCCACAAGAGTCCCCGAAGGGGTATGCAGAGGTGTATAATTAAGTTCAGAAAAACTCGTTGGTACAGTCGGGATTCGAACTTGCGACCTTTGCGTCGAAGGCAACTGCACGAACCACTCGGCCACCACGGCTTTTTTGTACAATACTTGTACAATTTGCCAACTATTAGGTCTTTCGAGCCCACTCGTTAAGGGAGCCTTGTGGAAAGGAATCTTGTATCTATATGCGTATACATATAAACACACATACAAACCATCCCACAAAATGCTTTAAGGGGTAGGCAGAGAGAGCGCTAGTTCTCTGCAAAACCACAAATCCCTTCCACATTCAGAAGTCCCTCTTTATTCATGAACCGCGGTTTCGAATACTCTCGCCGTTCTCAATTCCTATTTTATCTCGTTGGTTGGAACATGGTCTTCCTCTACCATTTCCTCCAAATACCATTAAAATTGTGAATCTTAGTCACTCTTGAACCTAACTGGACATACACAAACATTTATTAACATCGGTCCAGCTGAATTATATATACCTATATAAAGATGGTTGACTTAACTGGTAACCTTGCGTTAGTTGCGATTAAACGTACTATAAATAATTCACAAGGATGTATTGATAACGATATCATCGCAAAGAAATGCATGTTGGCTAACTCATTGGCAATGCGGGCGACCTTGCTCGATTAGATAACGATATACGGAAACACTTTTATTTGCACCATTCAAGTGTTACTCTTAGCCGTTGGGTTACTTCACTATAAGGACGTGACAGTATTCCTGTTTACACCAGTCCCTCTACACATACATACCTCTTTTGATTCATACACATGGTAGGTAGAGAGTATAGAGCGCCAGTTCTCTCTTGACTTACATACCTCCTTCGCTACGTCTCTTCATGCATGCGCGTCGGTTTCGAGAACTCTTGACGTTATATGTTTATTCATTTCGATCATTCGATCCATACACATTAAGAAAATATTGAGTAACGGCGATGGACTCACAATATTTTTTTTTTTTTTTTTTTATACAACAAGAGTGGCAAACAAGCATACGGCCCACCTGATGGGAAACGGTTACCGTAGCCTATTTACGCTCACGATACCGAAGTATCACTTGCGCGTTGCTACTCTGTGTTCGGAGAGTTACAGTGTGTTGACAGCATAATGGGCTTAATCCCTCTGCTTCCAACACAATGTAACAATCCTCCCCCCTCCCCAAGGAGCTAATTTCTGGAAACCTTATTCACCGCGTTGGAACACAACACAAAAAATTTTGTTATTTGGCCACGGACTTCTATAAGGTGGAGGTCCTGCCCCAGTCGGGCAGCTCCAAATTCGAACGGGAGACCCGTTATGCCCTACCTCTCTTGAATCTGTCACGTTGGCACCTAAAATATATCTCTGGCGGTAAGTGGGTGTGTGGGTACTACCTATACACCTCTGCCTACCTCTTCGGGGACCCATGTGGAAAGGTGTGAGGATATAAGAAAATATTATTCGTTGATATTCGTCGATGACGTGTAAGGTGATTGGGTTGATGATTGGAGTCAATGTCCAATAACGTGATAATTATCTGTTTCATGGAAAACCAATCACCAATTAAAAGTACACTAATTTATTTTTAGCGCCGTGGTGGCCGAGTGGTTCCCTTAGCTTGTAACACAAAGATTACAAGTTCGAATCCCAACTGTACCAATGAGTTTTTCTGAACTTAAATCTTAAGTACAGTGATAAGTCACACCACGAGATTTTTTGGTGAAGGAAAACATCGAGAGGAAAACGTTTGAGAAAAATCAAAGAAATGTATAGGGCTTCAAAATCTGCGATAGACTCGCTGTCTGTACCTGGGCACCTATATTTATTTATTTAGGAAGAATAGATAACACAGTTATAATTTACAAATAAATGAACTTGTCCCCAGAAAGAGATCTTACAAAGTTCCTAGTTGACACAATTTAAGTAATAACTAATTATTACTTAAATTGTGTCAACTAGGAATATAACAAGAACAGGTATTGAATTGGGGCATGAGTGTGTGTGAGTGTATGTGTGTATGTTCGGTGCGTGTTTGTATGTGTGCGTGAGTGTGGTAGTAGCCTGCATGAGATATATAACACAGTGTTGTTACATTGTGTTGGAAGCAGAGGGATTAAACACATTATGCTGCCAACACACTATAACTCTCCGAACACAGAGTGGCAACGCGCAAGTGATACTTCGGTATCGTGAGCGTGAATAGGCTACGGTAACCGTTTCCCATCAGGTGGGCCGTATACTTGTTTGCCACTATTGTTGTATAAAATATATATATATATCTCAAGTGAAAAGGTGCTATTGTGTTACATATCTGCCTCTTGTATGAAGTCTTGAAGATGAAGGATGATGATGATGAGGATGAATATACCTCCGCGTAGTGAGCGCATTAAAATCAGCACCATAATTCAATCCATCATGATGCAATTCTGCATATCACTTTGCGTGATTCGTACCTACAGATAAATCGCTGAACATAGGTCAAATAAACATTAATCATATTAAGGAATTTCGTTGGAGATTACTTATGGAACTACGTGACCGAAGTCTTGTAATGCAATACCTTTGTCGATGTAACCACATTTTCCTTGTTGAGAGAAAAAGTATGATAACAGCTTAATATATTCCAAGAATATAAAAGAACATACATTTTTTCCTTCAAAGGTCCTTAACATCTATTATGAGAAATCACCACACGACTTTTTTTTAAAACATTGAAAATACAATTTTTGTACAAAGAGGAAGTCATCATCAGCCAAGTTGTAGGCAGAGATGTAACAACACCCTCATTTGGCCGGTGATATATTTAGGTGCCAACGTGACAGATGGCGAGTCCGATGAAGTTTCTCAAGCATGGCTTAGTACTAAGTTCGGCAAACAAACTATAAAATCGACATCAAAAATTATTGAACGTCACACACTAAATAAAAAACCACAGTTACCTCCGTTTCCAGGTAAAACCTGCCAGGAGAAGATATGGGGAAAAAAACTCCCCGGTTTCATTTTTTTATAGGTATTTGTTCCCTGTCACGGGTTCGAAAATCGACTATAAATGTTAGTACGACTATCGCATCCGAGCTCTTGGTTTGGCAGACTACTCGATCCACTTAACCACCGACGGTTCTTAATGATGATACATTTAAAAGAGGTAGGGCATAACGCGTTTCCCATTCGAATTCGGAGCTGCCCGACTGGGGCAGGACCTCCACCTTATAGAAGTCCGTAGCCACATAACACAATTTTTTGTGTCGTGTTCCTACGCGGTGAATAAGGTTTCCAGTAATGAGCTCCTTGGGGAGGGGGGAGGATTGTTACATTGTATTGGAAGCAGAGGGATTAAACCCATTATGCTGCCAACACACTATAACTCTTCGAACACAGGCAACACGCAAATGATACTTCAGTATCGTGAGCGTAAATAGGCTATAACCGTTTCCCATCAGATGGGCCGAATGCTTGTTTGCCACTCTCGTTGTATAAAAAAAAATGATGAAGAATCATAATGAATGTAGTATAATTACGCTGACCTTCTCACAAGTCGTTTATGGAATGCTGTATGGACACTAGACATACAGACCCCGCTCACTCCATCCGCATTAATCATACATTCCGATTTCGAGTGCCTACTCTTTACAACCTTCCTATTACTATATCTATCTATATCTTCACACCTGCCCACAAGGGTCCCCGAAGGGGTAGGCAGAGGTGTATAGGTAATACCCACACACCCACTTTCCGCCAGAGGTATATTAGGTGCCAACGTGACAGATGGCGAGTCCATCGCCGTTACTCAAGCACGACTATACATACGCCTTTTGAATTTCTTCTCAGACGTATGCGGGTTTCCTCTCGATGTTTTCCTTCACCGTAAAGCTCGTGGTGTGACTAATCACTGTACTTAAGTTTCGAAAAACTCATTGGTACAGTCGGGATTCGAACTTGCGACCTTTGCGTCGCAGGCAACTGCTCGAACCACTCGGCCACCACGGCTCTTATATCTATTATATCTCTTATATCTATATCTTCACACCTTTATATCTTCTTGTGATAGTCAAGTATAGTCATAGTATATAGTATAGTATAGTATATAGCATAGTATAGATATACAAGATAGTCTTAGTATCTTCATGTGCAGGTGTGAAGATATACACACTTGTATATCTTCACACCTGCCCACAAGGGTCTCCGCAGCAGTGGGCAGTGTAAGTAAAGGCACACACCCACTTACCGTCGCATAAATGAAATGCCGAGTCTATCGTCTTACTCAAACACGACTGACTGTACATACGCTTTTGAATTTATTCTCAAATGTGTATAGGTTTCCTTTAGATGTTTTCCTTCACTGCATAGAAGGGGTAAGCATACATTTCTTCCGGTACTCTAGTTCGAATAAGTGAAAATATCATATTATACATACATAATAAAATAAATAAAAATAAAAAAGCGAAGCACGGTGAAGGAAAACATCGAGAGGAAACCTGCATAAGTCTGAGAAGAAATTCAAAAGGCGTATGTATAGTCGTGCTTGAGTAACGGCGATGGACTCGCCATCTGTCACGTTGGCACCTAATATACCTCTGGCGGAAAGTGGGTGTGTGGGTATTACCTATACACCTCTGCCTACCCCTTCGGGGACCCTTGAGAGAAGGCGTGTGGATAAAATTATGCAACAGAAAAGTAGGTGCTCCTTGGAATCAGTAATCATCGTTAGAAGCTCTATGTTGCAAGTTTAGGGTCCATGATTTACACGGGGCTCGGGATAAGACCCGATTACGATCGTTATAGGCCGCAAACAACCCGCTCGGACCTCTAATTCAAATTTAATGTTCTAGGCTTCAAATGGGTAATGAGTTTAAACAAGCTGAAATATTAGAGATATTTATTATAAGTAATTTGGGAATCTCAACAAAATTATTGAATGTTAAACTTTCACTAGTACGATCGATTACCGCCTGCTACAAGACATGTGTCCTGGAGCCGTGGAGACCCAATAGTTCGAGTAGCCGCCTGTAACTTGGGTTACAAGTTCGGACCTCAAATTTACCAATGACTTTTCTAAACTAGCGTATGGTAATTATTCACACCACGAGCTTTACGGTGAAGAAAAACATCGTACCTAACCTCGGGTAACCTGCATAGGCTAAATATGAATTTCAAAGTATATGTAAGTCATGCTTGAGAATCTGTCAGCTTAGTACCTATATAGACGCCAACGTGACAGATGTTATTTTATAATTACGAATTTAAAGACACAAATAAAAATGTTGATCTGTGTTACTTGGTTCATCTTTTGAGTTAAAACTTAATAAATCTCCCCTTAGCAAACAAACAGACCTACAATAACTGCCTCATATAACACAATTTAACACCATATAACATAATTGGTTGCCTTAAATCGACTGAACACTATAATAGCTCAATAACACATGTATGGAAGATTTTATTGCTCTAGATTTTACAGCTGGTTGTTCCTGTGTGAATGGTCAACTTTGGGAATCACGCCTCTTGAATTTATTGGTTTTTATTACGTTATTGTTATTGTACATTATTTTTTTAGATAACTTTGGTCTGGTGAGCTTATCCTTCGTTAGACGAACATTCGGCCTAGTATCTTAATTTTTTTAAAGATATTCACCTTCCCACAAGGGGGGTAGGCAGAGGTGTATAGGTAGTACCCACGAGATCCCCAGATCTGCCAGAGAGATTTTAGGTGCTCACGAGACAGAAGACGAATCCGTCGCCTTTACTAGAACCACTTATATAGGTAATAGGTACTGTTATAAATATGTCAATTATATCCATAAAAATACCTCTACCCATTATTGTAAATAAAGGAAAGAATTTAAAAGAAAAACCTGGGAATTTGTTTCACCGTTTCTTCTTCTGATAGGTTTTTTTTCTTGGAAATGAATGTAACGGCAATGTTATATTTAATACTTGATGATGAATTAGCGTTCTCTGTAAGGGACACATCGAATTAAAGGTTTATATAACTCTATTTTGAGTGAATCATATATCAATGGATAGTTTTCGCCACATAATGTTATGGTATTATTTAAATATTTTGAAATTGAATTCAATTTCTAGGGCTCCCATCTATGTTGTGTCTCCAACATGCAGTGTGTGGCTATGGATATCCATTAAATTAGTTTACTCGTCAAATATGGCCATTGAAATAGCAAAGAAGCTATCTAAAGAATAGTAAAATAGCAAGGCAGCTGCCAAACTGACTACGTGAATATATTCCTAGTCAAGTCAAGATTCAAGAAATTCGATCATCTCGGAAATTATAGTAATTAGTAATGATAAAATGATAATAACTCATAGTATTTACCTATAAAGTATGTACGTAATAAGAACGCCATCATAACCTGTTTTAAAAACAATACAGCTCCATCTAGTGAGTGAAAATGATATCCAAAATCTTTCGAAATTAGAACGAGTATTTAAATAGTGCGTACTTATTCTGTCACCGTTAACTTTTAATTTTGTTACATTGTCTCGAGTCAGATGATACCGAAGTGTCTTGACATTACTGGGAGTATTTGCGATGCTCCTTTGTCCACATTTAGACCGTAATAACGCAACATTACACGTTAAAGTCAAAATATAAGCATTAACATTTAAGTTAACACCGAGTGCACATTAAATCTGGATAGCAGTCAGCAAATATAATTTTATGTTAAGGCTGGGACGCGCGATTAATGTTTTATTTACGTCTTTGCTTACCGTTGTGTGTTTAGGCACTAACGTTAGGTATTCATTATGCATGCCTACATTTGAACCGACCTGCGAAAATAGGGATTCTTGTCTCTTTTACGCTTCACTTAAATAGACGGAGGGCATTCAGACTAGACACTGGAAAGTCTAAATGCTAAGACGTATTAAAACAACAATGAAACTCTAGACGTATATTTCTGCAGAGTCGGCAGCGCGATACCCCAGGTGTTGCAAGCCTCCAGAAGTGGTGGTAACTGCTTACCATCAGGGGGACCGCATGCTTGCCTGCCACAATTATGGTATAAAAAAATCCACAGTCAACAAGCAACTAGACACTTCATTCTCCGCGTTCTATCATAAATGCCGTATGCTCGTCAGTCTCCTTAGTGTAATTAAATAAAACACGAAGTTTTCTTTATAATATATCACCTATTATTTATTAATATTAATAATGTTATTCCTATTATAATGACGGCCGTCAGGTTTAGTGGTCAGAGCTTCTGACTGCGAAGCTTTCGGGTTCGATTCCCGCTGAGGGCAAATGTTTTTGTGATGAACACGAGTATTTTTACCTTAGTCTTGGATGTCCTATGTATGTATATATATTTCTATCTATCCTTATCTAGTTACCATAACTTTGTTTTGCTTAATTTGGACTATGTCAATTTGTGTGGAATTGTCCCAATGTAAACCAAAAGGTTTCTTAATTTGTAAAATGTCGATACCAACGCCATCTTGGGCCCACTATGAATGTAAAATTTGCAAAACTTTCTTTCGTAGAAATTGAAAGGCGTCTCTTGACTTAAAATACATTTTCATTATAAATAGTCACAGTAAATAAAAAAAGTCATAATTATTTACTATGATAGCACTACAACGGGACTACCTCACCGTAACTAAAGCATAATCTCACCTATAATAATAAATAATGACGTACTCGCCTCGCGCTTTAAAAGAGATTGACCTTGTTTTGTTGGAGAGTTCAGAGAACCTAGATTTATCTAGATCACGCCGCAAGGAACCTTGCGTTGTTATGTTTAAAGCCTAAAATTATTTTCCGAGTAAACGGTAGTAAATATTCGGCACGTCGGTGCATCATCTTAGTTAGATCGTTAATGCTGCGCGTGAGTCGTCATTTACTTTCAACGGTATATGGTTGTACTGGATGGGACATTAAAAGAAAAGGATTCTTAAAAAAGAACGTTAAGAGTACTCGAAACCGACGAGCATGTATGAAGAGACTGATGAATGTGGACGAAGCGAAAGAGGTATGTAAGTCTAGAGAGAACTGGCGCTCTATACTCTCTGCCTACCCCGTTAGGGACTTGGCGTGATGATATGTATGTATGTATATTCTTAAAAAAATGTTATTCTGAAAATTTTAATACTTCCTCCTTCCCACAAGGGACGTTCCTTCCCACTTTCCGCCAGAGATATATTTTAGGTGCGAACGTAACAGTTGGCGAGTCCATCGCCGTTACTCAAGTAAGTACAGTCGGGATTCGAACTTGCGACCTTTGCATCGCAGGCAACTGCTCGAACGACTCGGCCACCACGGCGTTTTTTTTAAGACATCAATATTCCAAGACAATCATAATGAATATGAATATTTCTTTTCAAGAAAACCTTGATCTCATATACCTATCTGATATCGACATGAAGCAGTCACAATTGCTACCAACGATATAATATGTATTAGCGAAAGATATATGATATTGTTCTATAAATATTATTAAGAGCCGTGGTGACCGAGTGGTTCGAGTTGCCTGCAACACAAAGATTGCAAGTTTGAATCGTGCCTGTACCAATATTTTTCTGAATCTATGTGTCTAATCTAATCTATATATATCTAATCTATACCCTAAGGTACAGCGATTAGACACATCACGAGTTTAACAGTGAAGGAAAACATGGAGAGGAAACCTGCATACGTTTGAGAAAGAAATCATAGGCGTAGATATATTATATTAGGTGCCAACGTGACAGATATGTCGTATGCAGGTATGTCAATGTTTTTTACTAACCGCGCGATGATTAATCACTGGACTTTAATTAAGAAAAACTTATTGGTACAGTCAAGATTCGAACTTGCTATCTTTGAGTTGCACTCTACAGTCACAATTATTGTCCTAAAGTGATATCTCCAGTATGAAATAAATGCATGCATTCGTCCTTGCTAATATAGTTACTATTAAATATGATAGAGGCATTGGCAAAATCTCATAGAATTGTCTCATTAACTGTGCGCTGCGGGCTATTTAGGTATAGTCATATCCAGGCCTTTAGCTCGGTGACGCTCCGCCATTTCAGAGGCATATATATTTATTTAGGAGCACAGTTCGTCGGCCGGCCGACGCACTAAGCTAACCTTCACCCGGCTCCCAAGGTCTCCTTGTTGGCTGCCACCAGACTTCCTGGAACACTCATCATTAATCATCGCACTTTTTAATTTTAGCTCGACTACGTAACAGTGCAACGTCAGTATTTGTGATCACGATCTAGTGTAAGTAAGAGTTAGTGACAATGACGAGAGGGATATATAATAATAATAATATATAATATATCCTCACGCCTTCCCACAAGGGTCCCCGAAGGGGTAGGCAGAGGTGTATGGATAATACCCACACACCCACTTTCCGCCAGAGGTATATTAGGTGCTAACGTGACAGATGGCGAGTCCATCGCCGTTACTCAAGCACGACTGTACATACGCCTTTTAATTTCTTCTCAGACGTATGCAGGTTTCCTCACGATGTTTTCCTTCACCGTAAAGCTCGTGGTGTGACTAATCACTGTACTTAAGTTCAGAAAAACTCATTGGTACAGTCGGAATTCGAACTTGCGATCTTTGTGTCGCAGGCAACTGCTCGAACCACTCGGCCACCACGGCTAGAGGGATATATGATGTGACAAAATCTAATTGTTTTTACATTGACAAGCAATGCCCCGTGGTTTTGCCCGTGTAAATTTACTATATGAAAAAAATATCATTGATTGGTATATACGAAAACTAAAAGTAGCATAATTACTCTTAATAACATTAGCTATCTGCCAGGAAAGGCCCTCTCAAAATCGATCGAATCCCAGCTGGAATTAGCAGACTTTCAATACCGACAACATGGACAAATATTTTATAAATTATGTTATTGTAATCAGTACGACATATACTAACATAATACATATGCATTTAGAAAACAGATGTTATATTGACATTTCTAACAGACACATTCATTTAAACCATTTCAGTAGTTCGTCATATTTTTTTCTATGAACATAGAAGAATTACAAAGTAATGTAAGAAAGATTATGGATAGTGTTACAAGGCGCGTACGCATTCCCTTCAGCATAATTTATACACTTTTGACACAGTATGAAAGTTGACAATAGGCGTGCCAGCCATTTAGAGCAACAATTGGCAGTGGTCACGTGACCTTGGCCAGACCACCGCGTAGTCTCCTTGACCTAGCCGAGGTCACTGTCATTTGGCTGAAGAGTTGCTATACGGCTGCAACGCTGGCGGGTGGAAGCGCTTATGAAATCGCTAATACATAGTTTTGACTAAACACTTTTAGATCCGTGAAACGTAATGTTGTACGTAAATATCATCACGCTGAGTTCTCCAAGGGCAGGCAGGGGTGGTCAATTGACTATTCTCGTTTGACTTACACTTAGTCGACTTTGGCTTCATGCACATTCAACAGGTTGTACTTCCAAAATTTAGCAAGAAAAAAGAAAGAGTTCTATAGTTTGTTGAACTAAATTAACTATGTAATAGAACTGTTCATCCATGATTCTTATTTTAGCATTGGCGAGAAGATGTAGTGTCTTCCTGTGATTATATAATGATTTAATTATATAAGAAGGAGTGCCATATTTATTCAACATTTGGCAACATATATCTATGTGGGACCACAACATTAAATACAGTGGAAGTATGACGGCTTTATATGTTGTTGTTGATGGTGATGGTGATGATGTCGATAATGATGATGATGTCACAAACAACTTTCAAAACCTCAGTGCCTCATTTCTTTGTTCGAAAATAATTAAAACCACTTGTTTTTATGGCCACACACGTAAAAATATATTCTAAGAAAAAAAATTATAGCTGTTTCAGCGGTACCTTTTGTGTGTTACCAACATGAAAACTGTTGACAAATTACCTTCTTTAAAAGCCGCTTTGATGTAGTTAGACGCGCTGAATTTTTTCCCAAAATCAATTTAGCTAACGGTACGAATAGCTCAGGTGGAAAATTTCACGGATAATTTCGTATTTTTCTTGCGTTAATTAAGCTCGATCGTAACTGACATTTATGTTTTGCCATCAAAATGTGCTATTTTGGTATTCACCCTTTAGGAAATCATTCCATCATTCCTGTTGCATAGTCTTCGAAAAAATGTTTAAAACTTATTATATATATGCAAATAAAACAGATATACACACTTTTGTGTGCAAGAAGAGGCAGAGGAAGGCCACGTTTCAACTACCTGGATCAAATCGATCGGGCGCTCAAGGACGGAAGAAGTTAAGAATACTCGAAACCGACGAGCATGTATGAAGAGACTGATGAATGTGGACGAAGCGAAAGAGGTATGTAAGTCTAGAGAGAACTGGCGCTCTATACTCTCTGCCTACCCCGTTAGGGACTTAACGTGATGATATGTATGAATGTTATATATATGCGTCTGAAATAGTAATATGAATTTATAACTCGAACTAAAGGTAGATAGTACAGGAGAGCAGTTGTATTTGCAGTGGTTAGGTAGCTAGAGTGCTCTTGAATGATCTATGCTGGTGGCGAATGGACAAATGGACATGCATGAGTACACTCGAGTGCCATCGATATCGGTACGAGCAAATTAAATAAATGTTACCAACGAGCCTTAGCATATCGTGATATCGCTATCGTCAAGGGTGCTCAAGCGGTACAGTCGCTTGCAGCTAAAAGGTCACAGGCTCGAATCTGACTGTACCAATGAGTTTAGATAATATAATATATCCTCACGCCTTTCCATAAGGATCCCCGAAGGTGTAGGCAGAGGTGTATAGGTGGTACCCATACATCCACTTTCCGCCGGAGATATATTTTGAGTATTTGTTACAAATCACAACGCTAGCTTTTAGGGAAGGAAAACATCGTGACGAAACTGAAAGAAGTTCAATGATGTACAAGTGTAGAGTTGGGCTTGAAAAACGAAAAGCTCGCTGTCACCTAAGCACCTAAAGATATTTCCAGGGAAAGAGGGTGTTGTTACATCCCTGCGTACACCTTCCTTTCGCACTTTTGTATTGTGATTACAAAAACACTTCATAGCCAACTATACGGGTTTTTACACCGTGTTACAGGTCGCATTGTCTTAAAAACTCCAGATTTCATTGATTTTTTTTAATATTGTCTAGTCGTGCCAAATCGGTAAACAATAGGTAACAGATTGTATTAGTTACGCGTTTTTTCGCACATGACTAACATATTTATTTTAAACGATGACTGCTTTTATGTTACTCGTTAGACTCGCGTCGATGGTCTATTGGACGGTTCACGAATAATACTTAGGTAATCAATAAGGACTGCGTAGAAAATAGAATGAATTATTGATTTTTCTTTAAACTATTTGAATTGAGAATAGGTCACAAATGGCACTTAGTCTTTATGGGGCGTGTAAGTTATATAATATACCTATTTACATACTTGCATACTACATACATACATACATATCATCACGCCTTCCCACAAGGGTCCCCGAAGGGGTAGCCAGAAGTGTATAGGTAATACCCACACACCCACTTTCCGCCAGAGGTATATTACGTGCCATACATACATATATATAATCACGCCTCTTTCCCTTGCATAGTACGTAAATAGCACTGCCTTGTCTAAATGTTATGAGTTTGTAGATGTCAGATTGCGAATGGATGGATATTTTGTCTGTATATTTGAAGTTCTGTTTCAAAAATGTTGGAACTGTTCGTAATGTAAGAGGCATTTAATTTCAACTGATAAACACAAGTATTTGTCTTGGATGTCCCATGTATGTTCGTAAAGATTTTTTTTTTATTAATTAACTACTAGATCGGCTTAAAAAGCCGTGGTGGTCGAGTGGATTGAGAAGTTGCCTGCAACACAAAGCCAGTAAGTTCGAATCCATACTCTACCAATGTGACCTTAAGTACAGTGATTAGTATACTTTACGGTGAAGGAAAACATCGAGAGGAAACCTGCATACGTCTGAGAAACAATTCAAAGCGTTTGTATAGTCGTGCTTGAATAACGACGATGGGCTAACCAACTGTCACGTTGGCACTTAAAATATATCTCTGGCGAAAAGTAGGTATGTGGGTGAGTGTGAAGATTACGATTTAAGTGGATTTATCCCAAGATAAACTAGTTTGACATTTTATAAGAAACAAATTACCAATGTGTATTGCTATAGGGCGGATATAAATTAAAGAAATTTTATCACAGTCGTTAATTTCATATATTTTAGTGGACAGAGTATGACACCAATAAAATAAGCAAAGTGACTTTAATGCAACCTCCGTGACTTCTTCGAGAGTATCTTTTATGTGACGTCACAATTGACATTTCATATTGTGTAATTGTGGTTGCCCTTGAGTTGACTGAGTTACTGACAAGTTTCTTCCTCTCTTGAACTTCCTAAGCATTGCTTATTCTTTAATTCAGATGAATTCATACACCCATTGCTGACCATTTTATTGGCAGGAAAGGGTGTCTATTTTTTACAACAAGAATGGTAAACATGCATATGATAGGAAGCGGTTACCGTAGCCTAATTACGCTCACGAAATATCACTTGCACGTTGCCACTCTGTGTTCGGGTAGTACTGTGATGGCAGGACAATCTCTCTGCTGCTAACACAATATAGCAATCCTCCCCCCTCTCGAAGGAGCTCATTTTTTTTTCATTTGAAGCCCTATTTATCGCCCAGGAACACAACACAAAAAATAGTATTATTTGGGTACGGACTTCGTTATGAGTGAGGTCCTGCAGTCGGGCAAATCCAAATTCGAACGGGAAACCCGTTATGCCCTACCTCTTTTAGTACTCATAGTAATAAATTGGATGAATGGTAGTTACGCCTTCTGGCCTTTTGCTGCAAACGCAGAACACTTCATATAATTTAGTTGGCTCCTCTAATTATGAACAGGATATGGTCCATTCTTCGATAAGCCCCATTTCTCGTCAGCTGCTTACTTTGGATCAATTACTCGTGGGATTCATAAGGCATTCATATCGTCACATCTTGTCATCTTTCTTTAGGTAGACAGCCGGACTATGGTGCCAGCGCTATTTAGAACTACTGCCTTCTTTCGCTTCGTCCACAGTCACTTCATTCATGCTCTTCGGTTTCGAGTACTCTTGACGTTCCCGTCCTTGAGCGTCCGATCGATTTGATCCAGGTAGTTGAAATGTGGCATTCCTCTGCCTCATCTTCCGCACTCTTTTGCTTTGTATATCTGTTTCGTAAATTTTTCTTCACTCATCCTTTCTATATGTCCAACCAACGTGTCATGCCTTTATTCTTCTTTATAATCACACCCTTGTTAACGCCAGTTGTTGTCGAATTCTTATGCATACATACATATCATCACGCCAGATTCCGCACGGGGTAGGCACAGAGTTCTCTCTAGATTTACATACCTCTTTCGCTTCGTCCACATTCATCAATCTCTTCATACTATGCAATCGTACAAAAGCAAATTTTAAATATGAAGGCGTACTATAGGTGTTTTTCTTATAATATTCTTGTAGATGAAATAATATACATTTTATTAAGATGCACATAAATTAACAAACAAATGAGCGTCGATACCTACTTGTTAATGTCCAGTAACTACAATCATCGTTACAATGTACGTAGGCTATTAAACTATAGAGATACAAAAATAAATTACGCGTTAAGAAGGCCATTTTAAAATGCAACTCGTAACTTGTATTTTGCGGTGTTTGAGTTAGCGTGATCGTGTCTGTCCGTCTGTTTACGAATCGGTTTGCCATAGTGGCGGTACTAGTGTATCCGAATAATAAAAAATGGGATACTTAGTAATTAATCACTTTATATTCGTTCAAAATGGATTCGATATCTGTCACTTTGACACCTAATTTATTTTATCTGGCGGAAGGTGGGTTTGTGGGTGCTACCTACACGCCTCTGCCTACCCCTTCGGGGTCCCTCAAAGAAGCCGCGAGGATATAATTGAGTACAAAAAGCTTGTTTATTTATTTTTATAGGTCATCATGACAGATGGCGAGTCCATCGAAGTTTCTCAAGCACGATATACATACCTACGTGTTTGAATTCTCTTTTTCTTTCGCTCACGTTGTTGTCCTTCGCCATATAATCGTGGTTTCATTAATCACTATAAATAAGATCAGAAATATTCTTTGCAGTTGGGATTCGAACTTGCAATCTTCGTGTTGCAACTACTCGCCACCTCAGCCGTCGAAACGTATTACATTACTAGCTGAGCCCGCGACGTCGTCCGCGTGAAATAGTGACTTTATGTAACATTTTTTGGATATACAATTTGATTTATTTAGTATACGTTACGAAAAGCTTACCACATTATATTATTAAACCACATCGGATAAGCTGTTTCTGAGATTAGCGTGCACAAACGCACAGACAAACAGACAAAAATTCTAACAATCACTGTTTTGGGTGCTATTTGCAGTGATAAAGGTCCCAATCATATTTTTCCTCATATATCTTCCGCCGTAGCCGTAGTAGAATAGCCGTGGTGGCCGAGTGGTTCGAGCAGTTGCCTGCGACGCAAAGGTCGCAAGTTCGAATCCCGACTGTACCAATGAGTTTTTTCTGAACTTAAGTACGGTGATTAGTCACACCACGAGCTTTACGGTGAAGGAAAACATCGAGAGGAAACCTGCATACGTCTGAGAAGAAATTCAAAGGCGTATGTATAGTCGTGCTTGAGTAACGGCGATGGACTCTCCATCTGTCACGTTGGCACCTAATATACCTCTGGCGGAAAGTGGGTGTGTGGGTATTACCTATACACCTCTGCCTACCCCTTCGGGGACCCTTGTTGGAAGGCGTGAGGATATATATATATATATATATATATCTTCCATGTACAGACAGCGATCCGTACCATTTTTATTATAAATGTATAATGTAGATATAACAACACCCGGGTAGTAGAATATAATATTGTGCTTATGAAATGTGCATATAAAAATTCGTCGAGTAGTTTTTGAGTTTATCGCAAACGGACGTGGCGTGTTTTATAATATGATACCCATATCCGAACTAAGTTTCTTTATTCAATATTCTACTAGCGCAATGCTGGGTTGGTTCGCTACTGGGTATTAAAACAAATGATTCGCGGATATCTCCCGCGGCCACATCACTAGCTCCGTACCTAACGGTTGAAGGTTAGAGGTTAACGGCCGACTCAATGATACTGTGGGCGCTCTCACTTACAAGCTTGGAAATTGTATCTTTAGAAGCTTTAAATAAAGTTCTAACACTAGATAGCTGATACGTAATAAAATATCCTCACGCCTTCACACAAGGGTCCCCGAAGGGGTAGGCAGAGGTGTATAGGTAGTATCCACACACCCACTTACCTCCAGAGATATGTTTTAGGTGTCAACGTGACAGATGGCGAGTCCATCACCGTAAGCACGACTATACATACGGCTTTGAATTGTTCTTAGACGTATTTTGGTTTCCTCTCGATGTTTTCCTTCACTGTAAAGTGTAAATATACTAATGCTAACTTTGTGAGGATGTTTTTAACTCGCTTACGCCCGTTTACGTGGTGTCGTACCCCCTACGAACCGTATAGATATTGCCATATAGTTTATGGTGTAAGTGTGCAACCTTCCACTAATGTTTGAGTATTATCGGTACACACTGGTTACCTATGAGTGCACACGCAGACAAATTAATACCCTCGGGTCATACACTCGGGCTCTTCGCATCCCGCGACACACTCGACTTAAAATTGTTGGGGCGCGTCTTCGTGGATGGCACTATATAGATAATGCCATTAAAACTTACTGCATCAGTAAGTATTAACAGCATACTTGGCAGGAATAATTATTGTAAATGTAACATTCAGTTAACACATATCTAATGGTCTAGTAAATAAAGCAGTAGTACAACACTGTTGTATTCAAACACTTAATAATTACTCGAACCAGCAATAAACCTGAGCACAATATCAATAAATACAAGTTGAGCAAACTGTTTCCATTTAACTAGATTTCACAATTCGCGGGTAAATGTAATGGACAATTCAATTTGTATTCGTATTATTATTTGCATTATTATTGTATGCTCGACACCAAGCTTGTATACTTTTTAGAGGAAAATTCAAAGACGTTTGTGCATTTCTGTGCTGGAGACATGGTGTGGACTCGCCCTGTGACAAGATGGCCTCAAAAAGAATTATTATTTTATCATTATACATACAACATGTATCCATATATTTTCACGCTTTTCCACTAGGATCCCCGAATCAGTAAGCAGAGGTGTGTAGGTAATACCCACACACCCACTTTCCAACAGAGATATATCATAGGTGCCAACGTGACAGATGGCGAGTCCATCGCCGTTACTCTAGCACGACTATACATACGCCTTTGAATTTCTTCTCAGACGTAGGCATGTTTCCTCTCGATGTTTTCCTTCACTGCCAAGCTCGTGATGTGACTAATCACTGTACTTAAGTTTAGAAAAGCATATTGGTACATGCGGGAAACGGCTCTACTTACTGAAATGAAATCGTGAATTACGTTTTGTTGGACCGAAATATATCTCCTGCAAAAAGAGTGTGTAGTTACTCCTCTGATCCTCTGGGTAATGTAGAATATCTGGTTGGAGATCTTAAAGCATTAACTCTACCATTGTACCTAAACTGTGCGTACACATTTAATAAAATAGAGAGACTCAATTAACTTAAAACAGAAAACTAGGTTTACGATCCTGCCTACTACGGGCGAAATGACTGTCGATTATTTATCAGTCGATTGTTACAATCAAAGGTTCGATAATGGGGAAGTTAAAGTGTAGTGATTTATGAGGCTGTAAATTTTGTTACGATATCTACCCTCATTCTGGATTGACGAATCAAGTAGGTATATTGACGCTCGGATAGTGTACTGGGCAAAGCCCCTACGTATACGTAGGGGCTTTGCCCAGTACGCAATACGACCGTCTGGTCTAGTGGTTAGAGCTACTGACTGCGAAACTTGATGTCGCGGGTTCGAATCCCGCTGAAGGCAGATATTTGTGTGATGAACACGGATATTTGTACCTTAGTCTTGGATGTCCTATGTATTTGTGTATATATCAATCTAAATAAGTAAATATATCGTTGTCTAGTTACCATAACACAAGCTTTGCTTAATTTGGGACTAGGTCAATTTGAAAATTGTGGAATTGTCCCAGGTATTTATTTATTATTATTATACAAATTGCTGGTTTGTTATATTGTATTGGCAGCAGCGGGTCCCATTATGCCGCCAACACAGTAGAACTCTCCGAACACAGAGTGGCAACGCACAAGTGATGCTTCGGTATCGTGAGCGTAAATAAATAGGCTTCGGTAACCGTTTCCCATCAGGTGGGTCGTGTTTGTGTGCCACTCTAGTTCTATAAAAAAAACCCTAATGGTTTTTAAAAAAAAAAACCTCACGGTTTTTTTATATATGTATGTAATACCGGGTATTTGTATAATGAACACGAGTATTCTAATCATAATTATTTTATTTAACGTAACGGACACAGGGACCACTTATTGAACCTCACATGCTACATATAAAACTACAGTACCACCGTTTCCAAGAAAGAAGAAGAAGAAGAAGCGGCGATTCAAACTCCCCGGTTCTCTCTTTTATCATTTGTTCCCTTTTACGTAGGGGTAGAAAAATATTAAATTACATATAAACTCTGTATGAGAGAAGCAATTCATTGCCATGTATGGCCATCATTCAATTAATCTGATGTT
>JACCPG010005037.1:0-10000 GCA_016069955.1 Drepana arcuata | reverse complement strand
TGACGGCAGTGCCCCCTACGTCTAACTGCGCCCCCGCTGGCGGCTTCCTTCGAGGCCCGTGAAAGCAGAGGGCTTCGGTCTTGCTCAGGGCGACCTTCAGGCCAAGCTGCCGGATGCGGTCTACTACCACCGCGACTCCGGTTTCCGACAGCCGGCGAGCTTCGTCGAAGCTGGCCGCCCTCGCTGTGACTAGGGTGTCGTCCGCATAACATATCACGTCGACTCCCGGGGGCAGAGCTCCGCGCAGCGCCCAGTCGAAGCCGATGTTCCAGAGTAGGGGTCCCAGAACCGACCCCTGTGGAACACCGCACGAGACGCTTCGGCGCAGCAGCTCCCCATCCCCGTCGACGCAGACGACACTCCTGTCCAGCAGGTAGTCCTCGAGGACTCGTCGGAGGTACCCCGGCACTTGATGATACCGGAGCGCCTCGGCCACACAGCTGAAGGGGAGGGTGTTGAAAGCGTTGGCGATGTCCAACGAGACAGCCAACAACACCCCGCCCCCCGCGACGGCTGCTTCGGAGAGGGACTTTAGGCACAGTATGGCGTCCACTGTGGACCGTCCCTCCCGGAAGCCGTATTGGCTGGCGGCCAGGTCCGGCCCCACCACGCGAAGATGGTTTGTGACGCGGGCAGCGATGATACGCTCGAAGAGCTTGCCCGCGTCATCCAGCAGCACGATGGGACGGAGCCCAGACGAGTCAAGAGGACGACCTTCCTTTCTGAGCAAGACCAGCAGACCCTGCTTCCATATTGAGGGGAACCGCCCGCATGCCAGGCACGCGTCGAGCAGTCCCCTGTAACGGGCCTCGAGTGCACCCAGGGCCGACGCCAACACCCGGCCTGGGACCCCGTCGGGCCCTGGGGCAGTCTTTTTGGCGCGGAGCCTTAGGACAGCCGCCCCCATTTCTCCATCCGTGATGGGGGGTGGGGGGACGGCGTCAGTGTCAAGTCCGGTGGAGGGCGGCGCTATCTCGGGTGGATTATAATCGACACTCGCCGGGAATAGCGCCGCCACGACCTGCCTGAGGAGGCGAGGCTGGAGACTCTCCGTAAGCGGGGCGGCCTGCCCGCGCAGCTGCTTTCGCGCGTATCTGTACGGCCTGCCCCACGGATCTCGGTCTACTGTCCCCAGCATTTCTTGCCAGCCTTGAGTCTTGGCTTGGGCGATGGCCAGCTTTAGTGTTTTCTTACTGGACTTGTAAGTCTCGTATAGCTGGCCCTCGCTTGCCTCGTCGCGCACGCGCCGCCTTCGACACGCCTGGTAGGCCCGGCGCGCTGCGACGCAGTCCCTTCGGAGCATAGCGATCTCCGCCGACCACCAATATACCTGTCTTCTTGGCGGTCGGCGGCGGGCGCGCGGCATCGCCGCGTCGCACACGTCCGTCATCGCCTGTCGGAACCACGCCGCCTCTTCTTCCACGTCGATGCGCGACGGAGGCTGTGCAAGCCAAGACATAGTAGAGGCCGCCTCCTCAAGCACGTCGGTGTCCAGTTTGGTGAGCGCCCACCTCGGGAACGGTGACCGTCGTCCTTCTCGTCGTCTGCTTCGAGTCCCCGTCGTGGGGGAGACGTTGAACCGAATGTACCGGTGGTCCGACAGCGTCTCGACCCCTTCGAGAACACGCCAACCCTGAACTCGCGCCGCGACAGCAGGAGACGCAAAGGAGAGATCCACGATGGACCCTCCTTGCTGCCGCACGCAGGTATTGACGCGCCCCCGATTCAGGACGGAGACTCCGATGAGTGTCGCCCACTCCTCCAGGGTTTCGCCTTTCCCGTCGGTTGCTGGACAGCCCCACACCGTCGATTTGGCGTTGAAGTCCCCCAGGACGATCACTGGCAGCGGTGACGCTCGTCTGACCGCCGCCTCAACCTCGTCCAGGAAGACCTCAAACTCGGCGCGGGACTTGTTGGGGGAGAAGTAGACCCCAACAAGAGCGACGTCCCCCCAGGCCACGACGACGAAACCCTGCCCCCTTTCCCTGACCACAAGGTCCTCAGCACCGGCGATGGCCACGGTCCCCGTAGCATCGCCCGCCCAGTTTGATCTGGACGGGACGAAGTAGGGTTCCGCCACCACCGCGATATCCACCAACCACTCTAGCATGGACTGCAGGAAGAGGTCCTGAGCCCTTGCCGAGTGGTTGAGGTTACCCTGCAGGACCTTGTATGGGCGACTATGGTCCATTATTGGTCACCGTTCCCGGCGCTTGGCTAGCCAGCGGGGCCGCTGCTGGGGGTTTGTCCCCAGTGGGCGCTGGCTGCCGGCGACTGCCCGGTTTGACCGGCGGCGCCTTACACGATTTGCCGCCGGCCACATGGCTGGCTGGCTTTTTCGCCTCGGCACACAGAGCGCAGTGCGGCTCTGCCGAACACCCGCGCGCCTTGTGACCGGACTTGCCGCACCTGTAACAGGCGTCACTGCGGTCGACCGCCGAGGCGCATTGCGGCGCCATATGACCGACCCGCAGGCAGCGGAAGCAGCGCGCAGGCTTTGGTTCCAGCAGTTGGACCCGCGCGCTCACCCAGCCTACCAGGAGCCGGCCCGCCTGCGCAAGCGCGTTGGCGGTCGCCACCGGGCAGCGCACCCACACTGTGTAGAGGCCGGAGGGGGCAGGGCGTACCTGTCCTGCCTTTATGTCTCCCTCGGCACAACCAGTCGCCTTGGCAATGGCCGCAGCAACCTCAGCGTCAGTCGCAGAGTCGTCCAGACCCGATATGCGCACTTCCGCGCACTTGGTGGGTCTGGACACCCTCACGTCGTCTCCACTCAACGCCTGCCGCAGTTTTTCGGCCAGGGCCTCCGCTTTTTCAGCACAGGCCTCCCCAGAAACCTCCATGATTCTCGCCCCGGTAGCCGCCAGCCTTAGTCGGACCGCCGGGATTCCTAGGTCTTTGAGGGCTTGGGCGTCCAGCTTTCCTTTGGCCTCGGCCATTACGGAGGCATACGATATGCCCCTTTGTTCGGCCTCCGGCTGCAGTGTTATCACGACTGCAGCCGTCCGGGGGGCACGCAATTGCGGAGGCTTAGGAGGCTGCTGCATGGCCCTGCGGCCTTTGCCTTTGCCCTTCCCTTTACCTTTACCAGGTTGGGTCGGGGGCGTTGCCTCGGGCTTCTTCGTGGGCTTCTTGTTGCGCCCGACGACTTTCGCCCAGGATGTGGAGGCAACGACAGGCGCTCTTTGGTCCTCTCGTGGCCCCCCCGCTGCAACCGCCGGCAGTTCGGTCACGGCAGCCGGTGTCGGACGGGCACGCCTGCTTTGTGTGCGCCTGGTTGCTTCGGCCTGAACGGAAGGCGCCGGTGCAGATGCGGTCCCTCTCAGTCGGCGCGGCTGCGGTGGCCCCTTTGCGCCATCCACACACTCCGCAGCACGCTTAGACTGAGGAGGGCTTATGCGCCTCTCCAGATCCGCAATCTTCTCCTCCATGGCCGCCATGACGACGGCGGCCACACTGCCAACGTCAACAGCAGAGGCTGCTGGTGAGGGCGTCAGCTGCTGTTGCTGCGGCCTGGACTTCGCCAGTTCGGCCCGCAGCCCTGCTACCTCCGCCCTAAGCTCCTCATAACCTTTACGCAGGCGGTCATTATCCGCCTGCAACTTCCTTGTCTCATCTGAGACGGAGCTCGCCTGCAACATGTAGGCCGCCTCCCGTATTGAGGCAGCGGCCTCTTTAAGGGCCCTCTGACAGGTGCCCTTGAGGCGCGATGATTTAGTGGCGACCTCAAGAATGGCCTCCACTTCCATCTCAACCCTTTTATGCAGGGCCGCCGCTGTCGGACCTCGAAGCCTCACGGCCTCGTCGACAGCTAGGTCGACCTCCCGCTGCTCCGCCTCCTCTTCGAGCGTCTTGCCTCTCTCCACGGGTGCCTTTGTCCCTTTCTTTTTACCCTTTTTGGGTTTTACTTTGCCTGCATTGGCACCCTCTTCTCGTCCCGAGGCGACGGACGAAGCGGATATAAAGCCCGTTTCGCTTTCCGCAGCCGTCTCCTCGGGGATTGCCACTTGTGCGGCCTGAGCGGCCTGAGCGGCTGGGGCCTTGATGAATCGCCCCATCTTGTCCCTTAATTGGGTCGACGACGACCTCCTGCTGCGCACTGCCGCAGCACCATTTTCATTATCGGTCGCAGAACATTCCTCCTCTGAAGATGGAGCGGGCGAACGCCCCCTCCAAAACCGCCGACCTCCTACCGACTGATTTTCAGCAGTGCCCTCTACGGCACTCGCCACTTTAACGACAGGAGTGCGCTCCACTACTATACGCACCTCCTTCTCCAACGGGCCCTTTCGACCCCCGACTACCTCTACCTCCTCAAATTCAACTCCTACGTTTTTGGGTTTATTTATATTCTCCATTTAACGACTTCAATTTTATTCATCCCGGTAGCTCCCCACCCTCCTTGGAGCCCGCACATTTGGGGATGCCGCAATGGCACCAGGGCTACCACCGGGATATAGAACTCCGGAGTGAGTTGCCTACGAGACGGACGACGCTCGCTCCTACCACCACTTTGGTAGTCGCTTACGCCGCCGGCTGCAGACCCCATCCCCCCAGAGCTCTAGCCCCCCCCCGTCTGAAGGACGAGGTTTCAGCCGATTGATCGGTATGCGGCTACATACCAACCTCCCGTGTTAGAGGAGATCCAGACCAAAGAGGTGTGTTGCCGTCGCCGAACATTAACCCAGAACGACGCAGGCTCAACCCCCAGGACTCCTTCACCCCCCATTACGGGTCCCCGCGCACGGCACTAACACGCGGGAGGTCAGTCCCCCCTCCCCCATCTACATTGATTGTGATGGCAGGACCGCGATGCCTGACCTCGATTACACCGCAGCGGAATTAGGATGGGTATAGGACAAGGAAAGGAACAAGGATTTTTAGATAGGATTTTTGGGGTTTTTTGGGAAGGGTGGGAAAAGGAGAGCGCCCGGAGCTTTCAGTTACGTCTGTTTCTGAAGGAACCAGACCAATAGCAGGCGGCAACCTCTAGCAGGATAGTGCTCCGGACTTGCCTTGGGGATCTACGCGACCTGCGCTACTCCCAAGACCAACGCCAAATTGCTCACTCGGAAAAAGTGAGCAAAGTAGGTGTTGAGCTAGCACCCTTACTAGGACCCCTTGCGGGCGCCCCTAGGGGGTTCTAGCTCATCCCCCGCCCAACCTAACCTAACCTAACCTAACCTAACCTAACCTAACCTAACCTAACTGGCCTAACCTAACCTAACCTAACCTAACCTAACCTAACCTAACCTAACCTAACCTAACCTAACCTAACCTAACCTAACCTAGCCTAACCTAACCTAACCTAGCCTAACCTAACCTAACCTAACCTAACCTAACCTAACCTAACCTCCCCATGCCGGACACGTGGTTATGCGGGTGTCCCCCGCAATTTGGTCGAGAATGGTCGACCAGGGGCGGTGCACGTAGACCTCCAGAAGGTCAAAGTGGAGGACCACTCTCCACTCGTGCAGTGCTCCCTGTGTCTCGGCTACGGGCACGGTCGGCGGTTCTGTAAGGACACCGCCGTCAAGTGCAGCCATTGCGGGGGCGCCCACGTTAAGTCCGAGTGCGCTGACTGGCTCGCCAATGCACTCCCATCGTGCTGCAATTGCAGTAGCGCCAAACTGGACAGGACTGACCACAATGCGTTCAGTGCAGACTGTCCGGTGAGGCGCAAGTGGGATGCATTGGCCAGGGCCAGTATAGCGTACTGCTAAGGGCGCCACGTGGAACCCCACCAGTAGCAAGCCGTTCAGGGTAGCCCAGGCCAATCTACAGCGTAAGAACCTCGCCGCCTGCGAGCTCATGCTCGAGGCGGACAGGAGAGGCATCGACGTCGCTCTGATCCAGGAACCCTACGTGGGTGGGGCTCGATGCATGAGGCAGTACCGGGGGGCCAGGATCTTCCAGAACACTGGTAACGGGGAGGGCACTGTGAAGGCAGCAATTGCTGTCTTCAATAAAGACATAGATATTATACAGTGCCCAAAACTCACCACCAACAACATCGTGGTGGTGAGGATCCGAACCAGCTCCTGGGAGATCGTGGCCGTCAGTTACTATTTCGAGCCCAACCTACCGATCGGGCCATACCTGGACCAATTGAGCGGCGTCGTTGAAGAGCTGGGGCCTGGTGCTATCCTGATAGGCGGCGATGCAAACGCGAAAAGCAGCTGGTGGGGTAGCGGAAGGGTCGACCACAGGGGTGAGGAGATGGCAGGCGCTCTGGAGGACTTGGGCTTGCAGGTGCTCAACGACGGCGAGGTGCCGACCTTCGACGTCGTTCGGGGAGGCCGACGCCTCACAAGTTGCGTCGACGTGACGGCCTGCACGACGGACCTGCTCGACCTGGTGGAGGACTGGAAGGTGGAGGAGGGCTTGACCAGCTCGGACCACAACGGCATCACGTTCAGCCTCAGGCTAAAAAGAGCGAAAGGCATTGGGATACAGAGAACCACAGGGCTCTACAACACCAAAAAAGCTAACTGGTCCCAGTTTCATGAGAAACTGGGCCAGCTCAGATTAGAAAAAAACATTTCCCTTCTGGAAATCGGCAAAATTGTTGACAAAGATCGGTTAAATGACTTTGTCAACACCTACTCGGCCTGTGTTGTAGAGGCTTGTGGTCTCTGTATACCCAAAAAGAAAGCCTTTGAGAAAATCACGGTGCCGTGGTGGTCCGAGGAGCTGGCGGCCAAGAAGGGAGAGGTCGCCACCCGGAAGCGCAGGATCCGATGTGCAGCACCGTGTCGGAGGGCGGGTGTCGTCGATGAGTACCTGCAAAGCAAACAGGAGTATGAGGCGATGGCGAGGTTGGCCCAGACTAACAGCTGGAAAGAGTTCTGTGGGAGGCAGGACAAGGAAGGCATTTGGGAGGGGATATACAGGGTGATAGGGAAGACCTCCAAGCGGTATGAGGACCTACCCCTAGTGAAGGACGGGAAGGAGATGACTCAACAGGAGGCGGCTAGGGTGTTGGCGGAGACGTTCTACCCGGAGGACCTTGAGTGCGGGGATAACGCTGACCACCGACGGACGAGGGTAGAAGCAGACCGGGTAAACGAGCGGGTGCATGATGAGTTGCATGACCCGCCGTTTACCCTGGAAGAGCTTAGAGCCGCGGTGGGGAGCTTTAACCCTAAGAAGGCCCCCGGGGCGGACGGTCTCACGGCTGACATCTGCAGCCAAGTCATCTCCAAAGACCCCGTCTTTCACCTAGCCCTGATGAACAAATGCCTAGAATTGTCCTGCTTCCCAACCGCCTGGAAGGAGGCAACCGTCGTCGTCTTGCGAAAGCCTGGCAAAGACGATTACCGGGACCCCAAGGCCTATAGGCCTATTGGCCTCCTCTCAGTGATGGGTAAGATCTATGAGAAGATGGTAGTTCGCAGGGTCAGTTGGCACCTTATCCCCAGGTTGAGTACTCGCCAGTACGGATTCATGCCCCAGGAGAGCACCGAAGACGCCCTCTATGACCTTATGCGGCAGATCCGTGGCGGGCTTTCTGCTAAGAAGCTCGTCACGATCGTGTCGCTGGACATAGAGGGAGCCTTCGACAGCGCCTGGTGGCCGGCTTTAAGGGTCCGTCTGGCTGAGGAAGAGGTGCCAGTCAACCTGCGGAGGGTGGTAGACAGCTACCTTTGCGACCGAACGGTGAGGGTGAGGTACGCCGGTGAAGAGTATACCAAGCGCACCAATAAAGGTTGCGTTCAGGGCTCAATCGGCGGCCCCATCCTCTGGAACCTTCTTCTCGACCCATTGCTGAGAGATCTTAAAGAAAAAGGGGTATATTGCCAGGCTTTCGCTGACGACGTCGTGTTGGTGTTCGCCGCCGAAACGGCGCTTGAGGTGCAGAGATGTGCCAATGCCGCCCTCGAGCATGTTCGCGGGTGGGGTGTCAAAAATAAGCTGAAATTCGCACCGCACAAAACTAAAGCGATGGTTATCACGCGGAAGCTGAAATTTGACACTCCGCTCCTGAGCATGGGCGGGGTAGACATTGGCATGTCCGATGAGATCAGGATCCTGGGGCTCACGATAGACAGCGGATTGACGTTCAACGCCCACGTTGCGAACATCTGCAAGAAGGCGTTGGGCGTCTACAAGCAGCTGTCGCGAGCCGCCAAGGTGAGTTGGGGCCTCCACCGTGACGTGATCCGCGTTATCTACACGGCAGCGGTGGAGCCAGTGATCCTGTACGCCTCCAGCGCCTGGTCGGAGGCGAGCAAGAAGCTTGGGGTGCAGAGACAGCTAGGCGCGGTTCAACGAGGATTCGCACAAAAGCTCTGTGGAGCCTACCGCACCGTCTCCCTGAACGCGGCACTGGTGCTGGCGGGGATACTGCCACTTGACCTCAGGATTCAGGAGGCAGCCGCCCTGTATGAGGCCAAGAGGGGGGTGTCCCTGCCAGCGCTAGGCGATCGGGAGGTGGAACGCGGCGTCGCGTCCACGGAAGCACCGCACCCGGCAGAGCACATGAGCCTGGAGTTCTCCAGCCTGATAGACCAAGCGCAGGTAGATAGCCGGGTCACCCAGTTGGTTCGGATCTACACTGACGGCAGTAAGATTGATGGCCAGGTCGGCGCAGCGCTGTCTCTTCGGAGCAGCGAGGCCGAGACAAGAGCCATCAAGCTTAAGCTGCCACCGCATTGCACGGTCTACCAGGCTGAGCTACTGGCCATATGCCGAGCCACGAGGGAGGTCCTCCGGTGCGTCGAGGCAAGCTTTGCGATCCTCAGTGACTCGCGCTCGGCCTTGGAAACTGTAGTCGGCAATACTTCCCCCCACCCCCTGGCGGTTGAAACGCGCAACAACATCCGGCGCAGCCGCGCCCAGGGCAAGGAAGTCTCCTTGTTCTGGGTGAAGGCACACACAGGGCTTGAGGGGAACGAGCGGGCAGACCAGTTGGCCAAGGAGGCTGCACTGCGCCTCAAGCGGAAGGCGGACTACCAGGGGTGCCCGGTTTCATTCGTCAAGCGAGAGCTCCGGAAAGCGTCGCTTGACGAATGGAACAAGAGGTACAAGTCTGGGTCCACCGCGCGCCATACCAAGGTGTTCCTCCCGGATGCCATTGAGGCGTACAGGGTGGTCCGACAGCTCCGACCGACTGGCATTTTGACGCAGATGCTGTCCGGGCACGGTGGGTTCTCGGAATACCTGCACAGGTTTAAGTGCAAAGAGAACCCATCGTGTCAATGCGAGCCGGGCGTCGAGCAGACCCCCCTGCACGTACTCACGAACTGCCCTATTTTCGGCGTAGATAGGTACGAGGCCGAAAATAGGGTAGATTCCAAGATAGAAGAGGTAACCCTGAACCAACTTTTGGTTGAAAAACTCACGCGCGAACCATTCTTGGCCTTCTGCACCAGCGTTATCCAGAGGGTCATCGATGGAAACAAGACCTGAGTCGGTTCCATCGATGACGCCTCACAGTTTAACATGCCTTTAGTTTAATAAAAATGTATTAATTTAAGGAAATATGTAAATAAGTAAGACAAACATCTGTAAAAAATTTAATCACTGTATAAAAAATGTAAATAATTTAAAAAAAAAGAAAACTGTAATAAATATAAGTTGATAAAAAGAAAAAAAAGAAACTAAATGAGGAAAAAAATAACCTCATCAATACTTGAAAAGAAAAACAAGCACAAAACTAAAATACAAAGGCAAAAAATGTCTCTGACCACCACGTCAGAGGGACACAAGAGAAACAAAAAAAACCTAACCTAACCTAACCTAACCTAACCTAACCTAACCTAACCTAACCTAACCTAACCTAACCTAACCTAACCTAACCTAACCTAACCTAACCTAGCCTAACCTAACCTAACCTAACCTAACCTAGCCTAACCTAACCTAACCTAACCTAACCTAACCTAACCTAACCTAACCTAACCTAACCTAACCTAACCTAACCTAACCTAGCCTAACCTAACCTAACCTAACCTAACCTAACCTAACCTAACCTAACCTAACCTAACCTAACCTAACCTAA
>JACCPG010005036.1:0-25876 GCA_016069955.1 Drepana arcuata | reverse complement strand
ATGATCATGTGTGAGTCAGATAGAAGAAGAGATATCTGTCAATCAGTAGAAGGCCGCTCCTGACTGCGAAACTTGAGGTCGCAGGTTAGATTCCCGCTAAGGGCAGATATTTGTGTGATGAACACCAATATTTGTACCTTAGTCTTGAATGTCCTCTAAATATATCGTTGTCTAGTTACCATAACACAAGCTTTGCTTAATTTGGGGCTAGGTCAATTTGTGTGGAATTGTCCCAAGATATTTATTATTATTTATTTAATTAATTCTACGGCCACCAACACTTTCTTGCCATAAGAAGTACGTACTATATAAAAAAATGTTAAGAATGTGGATGACGTGAAAGAGGTCTGTAAGTTTAGAGAGGACAGTCTACTCTGCCCGTCATGACATGATGAGTCTTTTTTATCAGATTTCTTAAGTCCCTGCTGTCAAATAGCCCGATTATTAGCCAGTATAAGCCTAAGTAAGCCCGAATAGCCGATAATTCCGATCGACGGAGAATTCATCCCCATTGGACCTTGGAACCAAACCGCTCGGCGCGATTTTAAAAGACTTTCCTTCCGTGACCAGGCTTTGCAAAACTCCCCGTTGAGATTTTCTCAAGAGAGTACAGCATGGAGTCCTTGGAGATAGAGAACGGTGCGAAAAGACAGCGAGCAAACCCCTGCGTCTATAGGCAGCGGAAACCGCTTATGTTCAGGAAAAAATATACAATATTACACAAAGTGATGAGCACTACGTGGCGATACGTATAAACATACTATATAATATATCCTCACGCCTTCCCACAAGGGTCCCCGAAGGGGTAGGCAGAGGTGTATAGGTAATACCCACACACCCACTTTCCGCCAGAGGTATATTAGGTGCCAACGTGACAGATGGCGAGACCATCGCCGTTACTCAAGCACGACTATACATACGCCTTTGAATTGCTTCTCAGACGTATGCAGGTTTCCTCTCGATGTTTTCCTTCACCGTAAAGCTCGTGGTGTTACTAATCACTGTACTTGAGTTCAGAAAAAACTCATTGGTACAGTCGGGATTCGAACTTGCGACCTTTGCGTCGCAGGCAACTGCTCGAACCACTCGGCCACCACGGCTATGTGTATAAACATGTAAGCGCATATATATTACTTTCAGTAATGTCATATTTCGTGCAGATACATTTCTAACCTGTTGCGCGAATACGTAACCTATTTTAAATAATCATTCGCCTCCATTAGGCGCATTTAAAAATGTATTAAGCTTTCAAATGTTAATTATTTCGTAACATGCGTGCACGTAGGCCCGGGGATTTATTCAGGAGCATTTAGGTGGATTTTTTTAATTATACCAAATTTACATTATATTATACAGAGACGCGGTGGCCCATTGGACGAGGAGCAACAGAAATATTGTAAGTTCGATGCCCGACGTACGAATAAAATTTACTTAACTAATACAGTGATATTTTTTATACCACACGCGTTGCAAACAAGCAGGCGCTTAGCCCAAGGTAAGTGGTTACCGTTATATATTCAGAAAAGCTTATAAATAAGTCAAGTTTCGAACTTTTGACGAATTTTTGAGCTGCATGCAACTCAAACCACTGGAGCACCGCGGCTGTAAGATCACTTTTGTTTCAAAACATTTGTACACCTTAATTGGTAACACAGAGTAAATAAGCCTTGGTAAAGTACGCAGGCCGATACAGTTACTGTGTCCATAAACTTTATTATCTGGAAACACCTTTTATTACCGTCAAAAGTACAAATTGTATCGCATTTGCCACAGTGCCCGCGTTTGTCGAGTCCACTTACTGCTCCACCTGACAATTTTGTCAGGTTTACGCCGCGTCGTTAGCCACATAAGTGGGCGATGTAAGACGCTCCCATTTGTACAATGTATTGAGTTTATATTACGTTAGTAAAGTAACATTTTATTTGGGTCGATTTTGCTCCTTAACGGACGATATTCAGTTTGTTCTAAGCTATGTTCTGGCTTGCTAGCTAACCGACCAAGGCGACCTAAAAATATCGTAAAATACACTTGTATTATAAATTAATAATAATTAATACCTTGGGACAAATTGACCTAGCCCCAAATTCAGCAAAGCTTGTGTTATGGTAACTAGACAACAATATACTTACGTTTATGTGTAGATAGATATATACATAGATGCATAAGACATCCACTACGAGGGTACAAATACTCGTGTTCATCAAACAAATAATTATCTGCCCTCAGGGGGAACCGAAACCACGACTTCAAGTTTGGTAGTCAAGAGCTCTAACCACTGGACCAAACGACCGTCTGTATGGTCAAACATACCCACAAACTTTGACATGTATACTGTTAGTTGGACGAAAAACTAAATTAAAATTTTACATACATATCATCACGCCAAGTCCCTAACTTAAGAGAGGTAGGGTATAACGGGTTTCCCGTTCGAATTCGGAGCTGCCCGACTGGGGCAGGACCTCCACCTTATATAAGTCCGTAGCCAAATAACACATTTTATTGTGTTGTGTTCCTACGTGGTGAATAAGGTTTCCAGTAATGAGCTCCTTGGGGTGGGGGGAGGATTGTTGTATTGTGTTGGCAGCAGAGGGATTAGTCTCATTTGCTGCCAACACAGTATAACTCTCCGAACACAGAGTGGCAACGCGCAAGTGATAATTTCGGTATTGTAAGCGTAAATAGGTTGCGGTAACCGTTTTCCATCGGGTGGGCCGTAAGCTTGTTTGCCACTCTTGTTGTATAAAAAAAAATAATAACGGGGTAGGCAGAGAGTATAGAGCGCCAGTTCTCTCTAGACTTGCATACCTCTTTCGCTTCGTCCACATTCATCAGTCTCTTCATACATGCTCGTCGGTTTCGAGTACTCTTAACGTTCCCGTCCTTGAGCGAACGTTAATTATAATATTAATATAATAAAAGCTAAAAGACTAGACTGTACAAACTGAACCTTTAATAATAAACATTCCACAAGTATTACATACATATATAATACATGGATAAAAAGAGTGATGAATTTGGATGAAGTGAAAGAGATAATGCAAGTGTAGAGAAAAGTGGCACTCGACATGCCTACCCTTGTGAGGGACTTGGCGTGATGAAACGAGTACGTAAGACAGAAAGAGAAGATCGAAATAAACTTATTCTTTTTCTCATTTCTTCATCAAGTATATATAATCAACGTTGAATGTGTAATAAAATAACCTAACGGCTTTCTGTACTAAGTTCATTAGTACGATTTATGATCCAATAATGTAGAGTGTAAAGCGGAAAGTGGGTATGTGGGTACTACTAACGTACCTCTGCCTACGCGGGACCCTTACATGAAGTCATATGAACGATATTTGTAGGTATAGATAGTGCCATCCACGGAAACGCGCCCCACCAATTTCAAAGGGGTCGCGGGATGCGGGGAGTTTTTTTTTTTTTTATGTATTGTCTCTCGTAGCGTGAGTTCCGGGAACTTTTGCTACTTAACCGGGCAAAGGCGAGACCTAGGCCTCCAGCCAGGCACTTTAGTGCTGAGCAACACAGCTAAGGGCACCCCCTGTGGGGTAGGGACCTCGGCTAAGGTCGTTGCTGGATCGCGAGCAAGGTAGCTGGGCTGGTCTGGTATTTTATTATTTATATATTTAGGGACAGGATTTGCGCGTCTGGCTCGCGGCGTTTGCGGCGGGGTCGGGGGGGAACTTTACGGCTTATTCGCGTCGAGACTCGCCGGCGAGGACAGAACAGTGGTCGGTTTTGGCCATCCACGGAAACGCGCCCCGACAATTTCAAAGGGGTCGCGGGATGCGGGGAGTATGACCCGGCTCTATTAATTATAGTGTGCCTGTGCTTTCATAGGTAATCTGTGTGTACCGATAATATACAAACATTAGTGGAAGGTTTATTTCTTAGAAGGTTGCACACTTACACTATAAACTATAAGGAAGAATAGTGGGGCGCGTCTTCATGGGTGACACTATCTATGGCACTACCTATATATATATATATATATAATAATATATCCTCACGCCTTCCCACAAAGGTCCCCGAAGGGGTAGGCAGAGGTGTATAGGTAATACCTACACACCCACTTTCCGCCAGAGGTATATTAGGTGCCAACGTGACAGGTGGCGAGTCCATCGCCGTTACTCAAGCACGACTATACATACGCCTTTGAATTTCTTCTCAGACGTAAGCAGGTTTCCTCTCGATGGTTTCCTTCACCGTTCAGCTCGTGGTGTGACAAATCAACTCTGCTTCAATGTATGTCTTCTAGGCTCAGTCCGTGATTTACTATAAATAATACACACAAGATACTCGGAGTCAGTTCTCTAATATCCTATATAAGTAGCATAAAACACCTGAAGGGATGATATTCCACCGAGTAATAACAATGCGACCTAGATTATGGTGAAGTATGGTATAAAAAGTGTCCATAAAACTGGGATTCATTTAACAATGTTATATATGTATATAATAAATATATAATATATCCTCACGCCTTCCCACAAGGGTCCCCGAAGGGGTAGGCAGAGGTGTATAGGTAATACCCACACACCCACTTTCCGCCAGAGGCATATTAGGTGCCAACGTGACAGATGGCGAGTCCATCGCCGTTACTCAAGCACGACTATACATACGCCTTTTGAATTTCTTCTCAGACGTATGCAGGTTTCCTCTCGATGTTTTCCTTCACCGTAAAGCTCGTGGTGTGACTAATCACTGTACTGTAATGAGTTATTCTGAACAAAAAAATCTGAATATTATTAAAGCAATAACTAGAAGTTGCACCATATCTTATCTTACGTTGGAGAGAGGGGGAAAGGCTTGGAGATAGATATATTATTTATCAAAATATGATTAAAGATGAAATTCTAAAGGGAACTGGCGCTCTTCTCTCTCTGTCCCCCCCCCCCCTTTAAGGACTCGATGTGATATTATTTAGACTCTATTTGTACCTTCTATCTAGTTCTATGACGTTAAGATACAAAGATAAGAGAGTATATATCTATATAGTACAGAGATATAGAGAGTACAGCACAAAACACAAAAACACAGTGTCCTTAAAACTGCCATCCCAGGTGTTGTTAAATTTGAATACATTAAAAGGGTAATCTACACTAAAGAGGAAAACTTTGCTTGTTTGTTTGTTTGGTTGTAATGAATAGGCTCAAAAACTACTGGACCGATTTGAAAAATTCTTTCATTGTTGGGAAGCTACACTATCTCCGGTGAACATAGGCTATATTAAATTGGACCCGATAGGTGGCGCTGCGATCGAGTTTCAGGAATTTAACCTTTTCACCCGGGCGAAGCTATCCCTTTCTGTGTGTCTTAAGGTGGATTCGAGAATGGTTTAGATTTACAATTGGACCCGATAGATGGCGCTGCGATCGTGTTACGGGCAATTTAACTTTTTCACCCGAGCGAAGCTGGGCGGGACAGCTAGTAGCTTATAAAGAGGACGGCCATAGGACACGGACGGAGTTTTATTAGTAAATTGGGATGATAAATTTAGAATATAAACTAGAAAAGTAATTGAATTCACGACCGTGGTGGCCGATGGTTCAAGTATCGCGTCAACACAAAGGTCGCAAGTCCGAATTCCGACTCTACCAATGAGTTTCTCTGAATTGATTAGTCACACCACGAGCTTTACGGAGGAGGATTCGAGAGGAACCTAGAAGCTTTTGAGAAGAAATTCAAAGGTGTATAGTCGTGGTTACCTACTCTTTGTTATATCATATATGAAAATGTTGATAAAGATCTTCTCATCTCCGTCGTTTTCTGCGGCTATTAATCTTACTAATATTATAAATGTGAATGTAAGTTTGTTTGTTACGCTTTCACGTAAAAACTACTTAAGAGATCACTATAAAACTTTGTATACATATTCTTGGAGGTATTAGAAGTAACATAGGATACTTTTTATTACGAAAAACGAATAAAATTTTTACGAAATATAAAAAAGCCGTCTACGTCGACGACGTCGCGGGCACAGCTAGTAATATTATAAAGAGGCAAGATTTTATTGTTTGTTTGTATTGAATAGGCTCCGAAACTACTGGACCGATTTCAAAAATTCTATCACCATTGGAAAGCTACATTCACCCTGAGTGACATAGGCTATATTTATTGCTAGAAATCATTATGAAATTACGCGAGAGCAACCGCGGCTCACAGCTATCTTTAATAAACCTGTACTCCAAACTCTTTAGATACGATATCCGTTTACCATTTACAATAGAATCGTTCGTATGCTTGAACCACCTTGTAGGAGTCCGTAGCCAAATAACACAAGTTTTTGTGTTGTGTTCCTACGCGGTGAATAAGGTTTCCAGTAATGAGCTCCTTGGGGGAGGATTATTATATTGTGTTAGCGGCAGAGGATTAGTCCTATTATGCTGCCAATACAGTACAACTCTCCGAAAACAGAGTGGCAACGCGCAAAGGATACTTCGGTATTGTAAGTGTAAATAGGCTGCGGTAACCGTTTTCCATCGGGTGGGCTGTATGCTCGTTTGCCACTCTTGTTGTATAAAAAAAAACTATTATAATTGAACCCTTTCCCTGAGCAAGAAAGATACGAGAACAGATAAATCTCAGAAGCTCCTTTCACTAGGACACAATGTGGCTACATTCAATGGTAATGTAATTAGAATTCGATAGAGACGAAGGCTACTCGCCCTTCGCACTCAAAAGCCTCTAAATTAAATTCCCTGCTACAACGTGGACGAAATCCTTGGAACCAGCACATACTTTTCTGGATGTGGCAACGACTGGTGATTTTATACTTAAGGGTCCTCAAGGGGTAGGCAGAGGTGTCTAGGTAGTACCCACATACCCCCTTTCCGCCAGTGATATATTTCAGGTGCCAACGTGACAGATGGAGAGTCCATCGCCGTTACTCAAGCTCGACTATACAATACGCATTTGAATTGCTTCTCAGATGTATGCAGGTTTCCTCTCGATGTTTTCCTTTGCCGTAAAGCTCGTGGTGTGCCTAATCACTGTACTTAAGTTCAGAACAACTCATTGGTACAGTTGGGATTCGAACTTGCGATCTTTGTGTCGCAGTCAACTGCTCGAACCACTCGGCTACCACTATTCTTCCCCATAGTTTATATTGTAAATGTGCAATCTTCCACTAATGTTTGAGTATTGTCGGTACACACTGATTGCCTATGAGTGCACACGCTCACTACAATGAATAGACTCGGGTCATACTCCTCGAAACCCGCGACCCCCTCGACTAGAAATTGGTGGGGCGCGTCTTCGTGGATGGCACTAACTATACGTGGAAATAAATAAATCTTTCGTGAAATATAAATGGGTGCTATTCCAGTAATTTATCTCTGTTCCTTACAATGCCAGGATAAAAGCTGTGAGTTTTTTTAATATCTCGTTGTGTTTGGACAAACATGGCGGGCATCGCTTGGGAGGACCTTTGTTTGTGGTGGTTTTTTTGCTTTTCAACCCTCCATAAGAATATATATAAGAGCCGTGGTGGCCGAGTGATTAAAGGCTAATAAGACTAGCTATGCACCGCGGTTTCGCCTGAGTAATATTCGATTTCAGTGGTAGATTTTTTTTAAAATCAAATATATTATATGTTAAAACATATTCATTATCTATGTTTGAGCAAAATTTTATCAATTTCAGTTCACCGTTTTGGTAACGCCAAAACAAATGGTTAAGAAACAAATATCCTCGCAAAAATTATACTCATAATATAAGTAAGAATATGTCGTATATTATAAGTGCTTCGAATATTCAAGAACGGAAGCGTCAAAAACGCGAACAAATGTAGATGAAGTGAAAGACGTACGTAAGTCCAGATAGAAATGGCGCTCTACACGGAGGAACTCGGTGTATTTTTTTTTATTATATATAAGCACGCAGGCTGATGGTAAGCGGCTACCACCGCCTATGGAAACTTGCAACAAGGGTGGGAATAAATCGCTCGTTGCTGACACTGCAGGCTTAATTTCACACCTGTGATACATACATTGTACTAAAGTAAAATCAGTCGAACCATTGGTAAACCATAATGGTTATACTAATGTGACTGTGTTAAGCCGTGACGTGGTCAGTTCGTGGTTGGCTTAATGTAAGTACTACCGTTAGCCAATGTAATAAGCTGGCTTTTCGCCTGCAACACAATATTTTTCCCCGTTCCAAGGCGCGTATAAGCGACTCGCGACCGAGTCGAACACTTCGCTGTCTGTTCCCATAATGTAAGCATTACTGTACATTATAGAAATATATTATTGACATCGTAGCAAATGGATATACATTATTTGCGAGGCAAATCTGACATTTGCGATCGGCAGATTTAGTGGAGGGAGAGAGAGGATTTTGATCGGGCAGATGCTGTAAATGCAAAGTTTTGCGTACTTGTTTGTTCCACTTTAACGCAAAAATGAATGGAATTGGATGAAATCTGGCATGCCGATATATTTTATACATCGAATATATATGTTCAAAGGGAATTTGCTGTTAAGAACTGGCGCTCTATACTCTCTGCCTACCCCGTTAGGGACTTGGCGTGATGATATGTATGTATGTATGTACGAATTTGCTGTGTTTGCGGTTGAAATTGGGGGGTTGACCTTAGGGGTCCTGAGGCTCACCATCTTTTTAAAGAGGTCTCGCGACGCCTAACAGAGACCTCTCGTGACAGGCAGGAATATATCTCGCTGTGAGAATTGCTATCCAGAGCGTACTGGTCTTGGCATGTTGCCTCGGGATTAAGGTCAAATATTTTATAAGTAGTTAGTTATACAACTGTTTTTTGTAAATATTGTTAATTGTTCTGAAAATGTTTTGTTAAAAAAAACGCGGCGATACCGCGCTTGCTCTAGATACGTTTATTATTATATCTTCTTATGATTTGGTTTAAAAATACATAAGTGTTTAACAAAATCTTTGGGAAAAGCCACACACAGTAAAGTTTTCTGAACTTAAGTGTACTAGAGTGATTAGTGTCACCACGAGCTTTACGTTGAAGGAAAACACCGAGAGGAAACCTCAAAATCAAATGTATAGTCGCGCACGAGAAACGGCCATGAATTCCAAATTTTTCAAGTAGGCACTTAAATATATCTCCAGTGTAAAGGGGGTGCTGTAATATCTCTGCCTACCCCATGTGGGAAGGTGTGAACGCATATTAATAAAACAAGGTCGAGTCTTCCTCTCTGAATGTCATTACTTCAATCACTACTAAACGGATTTCCACAGCTATGTAGGTAGGTACATCAAAATCAAAATCAAATCAAAATCTTTTTATTTCACATAGGCCCAGGTGGGCACTTATAAAACGTCGAAAAAGAAGAAGCACGGTTCGGGATGGTCGCTTCCATGGAGAAGAACCGGCAAGAAACTCCATGGTTACTCTTTACCTCATATATACCTGAATTTATTTTTATCAAAAAAGCCCCCGAGAGAAATTGGCGAGGGTAGTTAGAATTTGATAAATATGATATTGAGCTTTGAAGTAATTTGATTAATTTGAAGGTGGTCATTTAGATAAATTGGGGGCGAATCGGATGACTGAACGCGAATTAATGTGTCAATTCATAATTTATTTTCGATCTGCGAAATTTAATGGCGCGCTACCACGAAAATAATGTCTTATCTTACTATGTTATCTTACTCTCCCCATATAAGGGGTAGGCAAAGGTGTAACAGCGCCCTCTTTTTACCGGAGTTATATTTTATTTATTTAAAAAACTTCCTGCTAAATTATTTACATAACTTCTTAATGCCGTAGGCATTCTCTACCAGTTAACCTTTGGGTGATGCAGAGAAAGGTATGGCAGGTTATAGAGGGGATAAGAAACGGGAAATATTAATATGACTGAATATATATCATTCAATATAATATCATACATGTACACGCATATATATATAAATATAATATAATAATAAGTAGGATACTAAACTACACTGAGAGCCGTGGTGGCCGAGTGGTTTGAGCAGTTGCCTGCGACGCAAAGGTCGCAAGTTCGAATCCCGACTGTACTAATGAGTTTTTCTGAACTTGAGTATAGTGATAAGTCACACCCCGAGCTTAACGTTGAAGGAAAAAAATATATGTGTATTTATTTATACTTTGAGGATGATTATATTACTATTCTCGGAAAAATAATATATCTTATCGGGCATTTCCCGGGGAGGAAGAGTCGAGTATATCCGGCGGATACCAGCTATTTTCACAGAATCTAAATATAATATTGAAGAAGTGTCTTTGCCTAGTGAGAAAAGCAAAAGAGCATAATTGTGTATAATTATCCTCTCGCCTTCCCAGAAGGGGACACTTGCATACGTCCGAGAAGCAATTCAAAGGCGTATGTATAGTCGTGCTTGAGTAACGGCGACGGACGGACGGACGGTGGGAAGGCGTGAGGATATATATACAAACCGAAGAGGCTATCCACTATTAGCTTAGCCCGTAGTTTCTCCGCGTTATATTGCATAATTGTCTGGAAGTTTAGAGAGAACTGCTCTAGTGTATGCCTACCCTATAAGGGACTCGATGTAATGATAAATGTATTTAAGTAATATGATTACCCGCTACCTTATTTATTACCATGGTGTTATATAGCCCACAGGTCATAGAACGAGCTATCTAATGCAAAAATGTATTTCTCCTAATCAGATGTTTAGTTCCTGATATTCCTGAGACAAACAAACAAACTCTGCTGTTTATCATTTATTTATTTATTTTATTAAATAATTCAAACACAGATATGTACATTGACTTAATCTAGGTATCTTATGCTGTGTGTCGAACCTTTTACAGGCAAACACCGCATGCATTGAATGAGTACTGCACAGTAATTAGTTATATGGGAAATACAAGTATCAAAATAAAATTATACATACATACATATCATCACGCCAAGTCCCTAACGGGGTAGGCAGAGAGTATAGAGCGCCAGTTCTCTCTACACTTACATACCTCTTTTGCTTCGTCCACATTCATCAGTCTCTTCATACATGCTCGTCGGTTTCGAGTACTCTTAACGTTCCCGTCCTTCAGATTCAGTTGTAACGTGGCCTTCCTCTGCCTCTTCTTGCACACACTTTTGCTTTGTATATCTGTTTCGTCAATCTTTCTTCACTCATCCTTTCTATGTGTCCAAACCAACGTAACATGCCTTTCTTCATCTTTACAATCACGCCCTCATTCACGCCAGTTAATTTGCGAATCTCTTCATTGCGGATTCGATCTAATATCGTTACGCCGCACATTTTTCGAAGAATAAAATTATATAAGAAAGAAAATACAAGTTAAAACATTATGGCTACACAACCTTTACATTAATGCTGTAAAGAAGGATGGCGGGCCCTACTTTGACGCTGTTATCTCTGTACTGATAGTGACAGGTTCCTTAACGTCAGAATACATACATCATAATTAGAATTACTATACGGATGTTGTAGATTGAAACGGCGTGAATGGTCAAGTATAATCTTTCTTATATTATTAACGATGGGATCTAAGGAAGTATGGCGATTTGAGTAGTCACCCGCGAAGCAAAGATCGTAGGTTCAAATCTTGGCGGTTTGTACCAATAGGTTTTTACAGAACTTAAGAGCACTGATTATTCGTCACACAAGTGTAGGTTAGAGAAGAAATTCATATACGTATGTATATTCGTGCTTGTGAAACGGCAACGGACTCGCCGTCTGTCAAGTTGGCACCAAAAATATATCTCCCGCTAGGTATACGAGTATGGATGTTTGTAACATAATCTCTCTGACTCAGCTTGATGTAATTAAGAGCAAAAGTTCAGGATAATTGACCACTAAAGGATTTCCAACGTTAAACCGCACACTACAATGCTTCACTACGCTAGCAAGTGCTTTTAATTGCTCGCGTATCGTATTCACTCTGCAAGGAAACTAATATATATTACTTTTATTACATCAGTTCTGGGAACTTTAGCTTCTTAAAACTAACATAGCTTTTTTTGTCTCTCGTTATATCAGTGCCGGGAACTAGCTACTTACGGGAACAATGGAGAGACCGAAAAGCCTCCAGCTAGGCACTTGTTGGGTCCTAAGCAAACATTGCTAAGGGTACGGCTTGGAGGGTACGGACCTCGATTTGACGTTGCTAGACTCGTGTCGTAACTGATGGGAACTTATTTTTGTCGAGTCTCGGGCTAGCAAGGACGGAATGATGCACCTGAAGAGACAGAAAATTTAATTAAAATCGGTCCAGCCGTTTACGATTCTATAACAGACAAACGTTCATTTTTATATATGTATAAACATTACATACCTTCCGCCATTACTTCACAGATTACATTTGGAATACACAGATTATATGAGTAAAAGCCTGGGCTTTTGTGACGACTTTCAGATGGAATCAACGAGAAAAATCTTTCATACCAAATGAAAAGGAATCTAATTATATTTCCTTGGAAACGCTTTATCCGGTCATGATGGTTCGTTTAAGGTTATAATGCGTGTGCTTTCATTTCTAATGAGTGTTGAATGATCTACATTTTGTGTTTTCGAAGTGTAACTATAGTTAAATGACATAAAAATATATGTTCGTTTGTTCAACATCATTCAATTCCTAAAGTTCTTTACTGTGCGTAAATTTGGCAAAAACGGCTAAGCTCATTTCGATGATTTTTTTCGTGTGTGTTGCTGTGGTGTATGGATGATTAAGACGTGTTTACTTTTGGACAGATAAATGGCACTGCGTTCGTGATTCAAATTTAAATTTGTAATTCTTTTAGCCTTTAAATGTATTTTACGATTAATAATTTATAATAATATATCCTCACGCCTTCCCACAAGGGTCCCCGAAGGGGTAGGCAGAGGTGTATAGGTAATACCCACACACCCACTTTCCGCCAGAGGTATATCAGGTGACAACGTGACAGATGGCGAGTCCATCGCCGTTACTCAAGCACGACTATACATACGCCTTTGAATTTCTTCTCAGACGTATGCAGATTTCCTCACGATGTTTTCCTTCACCGTAAAGCTCGTGGTGTGATTAATCACTGTACGTAAGTTCAGAAAAACTCATTGGTAAAGTCGGGATTCGAACTTGCGATCTTTGCGTTGCAGGCAACTGCTCGAACCACTCGGCCACCACGGCTCTAATAATTTATTTCAGATAAATTTACATATTTCTTAGTAAATTAACTTATTGCTACTAACATAGCAACATTTTATTGTATTGAGAAACATTTATTCATGTACATATGGGTACCAGGTGCACTAGACCTAGACTAGATGTATAATCATCATATCAGGTAGGCAGAGATAATAGAGCGCCAGTTCTCTCTAGACTTACATACCTCTTTCGCGTCGTCCACATTCATCAGTCTCTTCATAAATGCTCATCTCCTTGAGCGTCCCATCCAGGTAGTTGGAACGTGGCCTTCCTCTGCCTCGATGTATAATCGCTAACGTTACTCGAAATTATTCTCACGCTATCGTGTAGACAACAGTGTCAACCCTTAGTAACCGACAAACAGGGATATAGAGAATCCTACGTACTCGAGGCATCCAACCCGGGCCATTTATTTAGGGAATTCCACGAATCGTTACATTTTGACGCAAGAAAATGGTCTGTCACTATTACTTATCTACGGTACGGAGCTGTGGGCTAAATAGCTCCTCGGTAATGTTTCCGGATAAGTATACATCTATGTATGTAGCCTTTAAATTGTAACGTCTATTTGATTGTGTTGCCTGTAACAAAATTATTTATTATTATAAACTAGATACATATCTTCAGGCTGAGTCCCTTACTGGGTAGAACAAGCTTAATGGTAAGAGTTGTCACCGTTTATGGAGGCTGGTGGCAATACCAGTGTCAAACCACAAGCTTTACGGGACTTGCTTACCAATAATCTAGAGATACACTCCAATACCAAGAGAGGTAGGGCATAACGGGTTTCCCGTTCGAATTTGGAGCTGCCCGACTGGGGCAGGACCTCCACCTTATAGAAGTCCGTAGCCGAATAACACAATTGATTGTGTTGTGTTCCTACGTGGTGAATAAAGTTTCCAGTAATGAGCTCCTTGGGGAGGGGGGAGGATTGTTACATTGTGTTGGAAGCAGAGGGATTAAACCTTATGCTGCCAACACACTATAACTCTCCGAACACAGAGTGGCAACGCGCAAGTGATACTTTGGTATCGTGAGCGTAAATAGGCTACGGTAACCGTTTCCCATCAGGTGGGCCGTATACTTGTCTTGTATACTGCCTATCCTGTTAGGGACTCGGCATATATATATATATATATGTATGTATGCCTACAAATTCGGGCACTGTATTTGGGATGGTATGAACATATAAACATTTAATAATTATTATAAATGCTGGTGTGTGACTAAAGGACTAGTACCTAACTATCTATGCTCATAAAGCGATTAAAAAGAAAGAGAACCCAAAAGAGTTTAGAGGTTTTAATAAAACCTTTTTAACATAATAAGAGAAATTTTCTTTTGTCTCAAAGTTATTCAAGAATCCTAACTAGGGACTGAACATTCATTAAGTATATACAAGATTTTCTTATGAAATTCTGCAAAAAGAGATATGTCTCGGTTACAAAGCAAGTGTTTTATAATTATATTCTGATTGAAAAATCTGTCGCCTTGATTATTTCTGTAAGCTGATACCTAACAAGGATTACAGAATAAGAAAACATCGAGAGGAAAACAGCATTTGTAGGCAGAGGTGTATATATAGGCATTACCCACAAATACGCTTTCCCACAAGGTCTCTCGAGACGTAGACAGAGGTATGTAGTAGTACCCATACACCCACTTTCCGCCAGAGATATATTTTAGGTGCCAATGTGACAGATGGCGAGCCCATCGCCGTTACTCAAGCACGACTATACATACGCCTTTGAATTTCTTCTCAAACGTATGCAGGTTTCCTCTAATCTATCGACTAATCACTGTACTTCATTAATAATAATAATATATTTGTTTATACAGGACCTTGGTACCCGAGAGGTAAGTCTGTAGGTAACTGGAAGGCTGCACGACTATACCTTCGTCTTTAAATTATATTCAAACTTATACAGGTTTCCTGAAGATGTTTTCCATTTCTTCCTCTTTCCTTCAAAAACTTGTTTCAAACAGGATTCAAACGTGCATTTTCTGCTTCGCAGGCGACTTCTCGAACCACTCGTCCACCAGCTCTACCATAGACATGTAAAATTTCATAAACCGTCCAATTCGTACGACCCGTACTGACCTAACCTTTGTAAAACTAGTCGTGAGCTACCATATAAAGTTACAGTACACAAAACTAACCGCATCAAGGCTCCTAGCTTGCTTATTAAGGCTATATTACTTGCACAGCTTCAACTTAGCTGCGGTTTGCGTCCATATTCGTTATTTGATAAGTTACAGTTGTACCTGATTAGTCACACCACGAGCTTTACGGTGAAGGAAAACATCGAGAGGTAACCTGCATACGTCTGAGAAGAAATTCAAAGGCGTATGTATAGTCGTGCTTGAGTAACGGCGATGGACTCGCCATCTGTCACGTTGGCACCTAATATAACTCTGGCGGAAAGTGGGTGTGTGGGTATTACCTATACACCTCTGCCTACCCCTTCGAGGACCCTTGTGGGAAGGCGTGAGGATATATTATTATTATATACAGTTGTACCTAAGCGACAAAGCGCCCAAGAGAGTTTATTTATTGCTTGAGGTATCTACTTTTTTATATTTCTTATTAACGTAAAGAGCCGTGGTGTTCAAATCCCGACTGTACCAATAAGTTTTTCTGAAGTTACTGTTTCTGTACTTTCGGTAAACGAAAACATCGAGAAGAAGCATAATCTGTTTGTAATATTAAAATAACACAAGGTACATACATCAATTTTTATTTTATTTTTGTCTTACTTTGTGTCTGTTTGATCCGGTTTTGACGGGACTTTCACTTTCAGATATCTATTGTATAAAGGAGTGCCTTGGATTACTTTTATTTTTGAAGTTAAACAAATACTTTTTGCTTAAATTCCACACGGAGGAAGTCGCACGCACAGCTAGTCGATAATAAACGCAAAGTACGCAGTGATGATATGTCAATATTTTTACATTTCCTCTAGGGATTTTGCCCCGTGTGCTCCGCGGCCTAGCCCGGAATCCCAATGGTGATAGATGTATCCCGGTAAATCCCAATCACGAAGCTTCCCAGCCGAGTTGAGCGTATGACAGAGCTTGTCAAACTTTTGGAACATGTTTCAACGATATACAGAAGTATAGTATATAGTAGAATATGTAAATGGTAAAGTAATTCTTTTTCTGCGTCATCGAAGGATGATTTTCTAGAGTTAGAACTAATTCGATGTGGTATAAGGGCGAACGGTTAATTTGCATGGTACTAACACTTGGTATAGCTACTTGCTGTGCACCTGGATTTCACCTTTTTCAAATTGATTACCTATATTTCATTCCAGCTTCGATTGGGTGAAAAAAAAAATTGTCTACACCACGATCGCAGCGCCACCTATCACGACCATCTATCGTCGGGTCATCGGGTAAAGCTCGTGATGTTAAATAAATAATAAATAAATACCTGGGACAATTCCACACAAATTGACCTAGTCCCATGTTAAGCAAAGCTTGTGTTATGGTAACTAGACAACGATATATTTACTTATATAGATAGATATATACATAAATACATAGGACATCCAAGTCTTAGGCACAAATACTCGTGTTCATCACACAAATATTTGCCCTCAGCGGGCCTCGAACCCGCGACCTCAAGATTCGCAGGCAGGAGCTCTAACCACTAGACCAGACGGTCGTCGATGTTAAAAACTCAGGCTAAATAATGCACATAAACTTTATTTAATTTCGACTACGACGACGCATATAATATAATGACGTAAATGTTGAGAGCCACAGGATAACTAAAGCACGGGTCTCATAACCTCCAAATTCAATGTCAGCCAATCCATTGGTGCGTAGGTACCGACGGCTTACACGGCCGGTGTTAGAATACAGATAAATTTTAGGATAAATTCTTACATCAAATGAGATCAAATCGGTTTCCAAGTATTTTCCCTTGGCTGTTTCGTGATCTAACGTTTTTGCAAAATAGCTGTTTGTATTATATTTCGTTTGACGAAGGATTACCTTCAGAATGTGTATCGGATATACTAAAAAAAATTTTTTATGAACCTCATTTCGAAATAAAAAGGGATCCCTCGTAGGATACATTCGGATTCTTTCGGGTATCTGTCCACCGTCACATCTGTGGCTATAATATTTGCCATTTGTGTCCGAAACTATAGTCGAAAGTAGGTTTCTTGACTGAAACTAGGCGAACCCAGAATTTCCGCCGCCTATGGACGCTTGCAACACCAGCGGTATCACTCGCGCGTTGCCGACCCAGCAAGAATCTTTTCACACCCTTCTTGAAAAACTCAATGCTGTACTCTCCAGGGAAAACCTCAACGGGGACCTCATTCCACAGCCTGAGCGTTCATAGCGTTTACTAATAGCAGCTATATAATATACTCGTTACGTCCCGTGGTTTCACCCGCCTTCCTACGTTTTTTTTCCCAACTTCGCCGTAGTTGTGTTTTAAATGCCAACGTTACAAATGCCGACTCCATCGCCGTATCTCAAGCACGTTTATATGTCTTTGAATTTCTTCTTTAATGTCTTCCTGTCGATGCTTTCCTTTACCGTAAATCTCGTGGTGTGACTAAGAACTGTACTTGAGATGACAACTCGCAATCTTTAGGCCTACTCGAACCGGGCCATTACGGCTCTAATAACAAGTATTGATATTAAGTTATATATATATATATATATATATATATATATCAGAGAAGAGCCGTGGTGGCCGAGTGGTTCGAGCAGTTGCCTGCGACGCAAAGGTCGCAAGTTCGAATCCCGACTGTACCAATGAGTTTTTCTGAACTTAAGTACAGTGATTAGTCACACCACGAGCTTTACGGTGAAGGAAAACATCGAGAGGAAACCTGCATACGTCTGAGAAGAAATTCAAAGGCTTATGTATAGTCGTGCTTGAGTAACGGAGATTGACTCGCCATCTGTCACGTTGGCACCTAATATACCTCTGGCGGAAAGTGGGTGTGTGGGTATTACCTATACACCTCTGCCTACCCCTTCGGGGACCCTTGTGGGAAGGCGTGAGGATATATATTATATAATATATATCACATTTTATTGATCGGGACCGTTATTCAGCATCATAAACATGTCTTATTTATATCTTTATTGATTGTAAACACGAAACGACTCCTTTATTACACTACACGACAGCGACGATGATAGAGACACTCCTATTTATTACACACTAGTTTTCACCCTCGGCTATGTTCGCGTTATTGTAGTTTCTTGGAGAATTGGAGAGTTTCGGGCCTTGAGCGTGGAGACCGAATCCAGAAATTCCGTAACGAAAATAACCTAACACATTCAAAATTTAAACACATTCGAATATAGAACAGTTCCAAATTCAAAATTGCCGGTTAGCGAGTCGGCGTGATAATATGTATGTATTATTTTATTACAAAAATATATATAAGTTTTTTTTTTTTATACAACAAGAGTGGCAAACAAGCATACGGCCCACCTGATGGGAAACGGTTACCGCACCCTATTTACGCTCACGATACTGAAGTATCACTTGCGTGTTGCCACTCTGTGTTCGGAGAGTTATTGTGTGTTGACAGCATAATAGGTTTAATCCCTCTGCTTCCAACACAATGTAACAATCCTCCCTTCTCCCCAGGGAGCTCATTACTGGAAACCTTATTCACCGCGTAGGAACATAACACAAAAAATTGTGTTTGGCTACGGGCTATATATATCTATAAGGTGGAGGTCCTGTCCCAGTCGGGCAGCTCCAATTTCGAACGGGAAACCCGTTATGCCCTACCTCTCTTAAAGCTGACAAGATCTTACACATTATGTCATGTCGTGTCGTGTCGTCATTATGACAGTGGATAGCGTGAGCGTGAACAGAAAGACACTGTATTTAGGGGGCATGTCATGTAGCCATCTATTCGTCACCTCTAGAGTACCTATCATATATATTACTAATATTATAAATGTGAAAGTTTGTAAGTTTGCGAGCCAATGGCGGCCAAACGGCTCAACCGATTTGGCTGAAAGTTGAAATGGTGATAGCTTATACCTAGGAATAGGACATAGGCAAATTTTTTTTTATCCTGAAAAATTCAAAGTTCTTATATTATAACTAGCTGTCCCGCCCAGCTTCGCCCGGGTGAAAAAGTTTAACTTCCTGAAACACGATCGCAGCGCCACCTATCGGGTCCAATTGTGATGTAAGCTATCCTATCTTTTAAGTTGGATCAAACTGCACACGGTGTGTAAATTTCATTGAAATCGGTTAAGTAGTTTAGGAGCCCATCGCGGACAAACAACGTGACACGTAATTTATATGTTAAGATGTATGATTCTCTTTCACGGCATAACGGCTGAACCGATTCTAACAGGAAATTTTCAAAGCTACTATTTCGAAATCCACGCGGGCGAAGCCGCGAGCATAAGCTAGTCTATATATATATATATAATTCTACTGTACGTGTGTATGTCAAGGAAGCCTCCTAAGCGGCTGGACCGATTTGAATGAAATTTCGTGTGTGTTCAGGTGGATTCGAGAATGGTTTAGATTCACAATTAGACCCGATAGGTGGCGCTGGATCCGTGGCTTCTATTTTTTCACCCAAGCGAAGCTCGCCGGGACAACTAGTGTACGTATTAAAGTTCAGATAATATTGCATACATACAGACGTATTGAAAAGTTCCTGTTTGAATCGTCTTTTCGAAGTCGATTAACGAACAAACTGAGTTTCGCATTATTATTATTAGTTAGGATGGAACGTATGTGACGACCGCTCGAGAAGAATATTAAATGTCTACTTTTATGTACTATAAGTTACTTTTACTGACTTTATAGCCAAATAATGATATTGAACTCGTCGTACGTAGGGCGCGTGAGACAGCTGGAAATGAAGGGGACGCCTTAACCAAACAGTGGGATGTACCAGGCTAACAGCAACAGTAGGTATCAACTTAATGTCGTATTCACATGATGTATCCATTAGTAGGATCATTAATATAATTTGACGTCGGCCACGCCTCGCCCACAGCGCGCCACATTACGCGAACACAAGACTCCCATTTAGCAACATGGCGAGTCATCCCTGCGACGTTGTATCAATACAGGCGGTCCTCAAGAGGCAAAAACTTCAGTTCACTCCGTTGAGTTTAGAAGTTGTTTTTGTATTTTACTAGTAGCGGCTTGTGGTGTTACCCGCGTCGTTTCAGTTCTACCTAAGAAACCTTGGTATCCCTTCGACACACATGCACTATTATATCGTGTACATCGATATAGCTTTGTACTTAACTTCCTATAGGACTTTGTCTTAGTAAAGCGTTAATAATAATAATAATATAATATAAATATAATATATCCTCACGCCTTCCCACAAGGGTCCCCGAAGGGGTAGGCAGAGGTGTTTAGGTAATACCCACACACCCACTTTCCGCCAGAGGTATATTAGGTGCCAACGTGACAGATGGCGAGTCCATCGCCGTTACTCAAGCACGACTATACATACGCCTTTGAATTTCTACTCAGACGTATGCAGGTTTCCTCTCGATATTTTCCTTCATCGTAAAGCTCGTGGTGTAACTAATCACTGTACTTAAGTTCAGAAAAACTCATTGGTACAGTCCGGATTCGAACTTGCGACCTTTGCGTCGCAGGCAACTGCTCGAACATAATATTATGTGTAATTTTATACGTGGTTATGTGTGTATGAACTTCTGTTCTGTCAAGTTGTTTGTTATACTTCTCATCGAAAGCCACACATTCATTTAAAAAATCCTTAAAACAGATCAATATATATTGAAGAGCGAATCTAAATCTTTCAAAACAGAATTTGGCCTCACAACTTTAACGTAGCATTAAGTCTATTCGAAACTATTCCACTTGATTGAGCTGACCTTCTGCAGGAGCCGATGGAAGCGGAACTTGACTGAACTAGTTCAGGGCGCTTTAGACACAGTTCACGGTTGCATCTCTCGTCACAAATAACAGTTTAATCGCAGTGATGAATATTGTACCTATGACTTTTGAGATATCGTTTAGATTGAAAATAAACTTGGTAATAATATAATAATAATATATCCTCACGCCTTCCCACAAGGGTCCCCGAAGGGGTAGGCAGAGGTGTATAGGTAATACCCACACACCCACTTTCCGCCAGAGGTATATTAGGTGCCAACGTGACAGATGGCGAGTCCATCGCCGTTACTCAGCACGACGGAATTTTCTTCAGACGCGTTTCCTCGATGTTTTCCTTCACCGTTCAGCTCGTGGTGTGACTAATCACTGTACTTAAGTTCAGAAAAACTCATTGGTACACTCGGGATTCGAACTTGCGACCTTTGTGTCGCAGGCAACTGCTCGAACCACTCGGCCACCACGGCTCCATTGTGCGTAATAATACGCCGTGGTGGCCGAGTGAAGCAGTCGCCTGCAACACAAAGCAACAAATTGCAAGTTCGAATCCCGACTGTACCAAGGAATTTTTCCGAACTTAAGTGATTAGTCACACTTAAGCACAGTGGTTTGGTTAGTCACACCACGAACTTAGGTGAAGGAAAGCATCGAAACCTGCATATGTCTGAGAAGCAATTCAAAGGCGTATGTATAGTCGTGATTGAGTAACGGCGATGGACTCGCCATCTGTCACTGTGGCACCTAGAATATATCTCTGGCGGAAAGTGGGGACCTACACACCTCGACCCACCCATTTGGAGACACTTGTGGGAAGGATAAGAATAAACTTTGAAGGAATTTCAAACGACATTGTATCCGAAATATCCCGAAATAATCCGAATAGAAAATCTGCTTACAATATTATCATAAATGTATAGACAACTAGCGGTGCATCGCTGTCACCGGCGATAAATTGAATTTGCTATGCTTTATGGCTCCTGCTCCGCTCCCTTGGATAGTAGCTAAGTGTTCTACACTAATATTATAAAGAGGAAAACTTTGTTTGTTTGTTTGTTTGGTTGTAATGAATAGGCTCAAAAACTACTGGACTGATTTGAAAAATTCTTTCACTGTTGGGAAGCTACACTATCTCCGGTGAACATAGGCTATATTAAATTGGACCCGATAGGTGGCGCTGCGATCGAGTTTCAGGAATTTAACTTTTTCACCCGGGCGAAGCTATCCCTTTCTGTGTGTCTTAAGGTGGATTCGAGAATGGTTTCGATTTACAATTGGACCCGATAGATGGCGCTGCGATCGTGTTACGGGCAATTTAACTTTTTCACCCGAGCGAAGCTGGGCGGGACAGCTAGTATATTATAATTATACAAAGAGTATAGAATCTTAATTAACGTGCTATTTGATGCAAACATAGTTTTTCGAATCGCATTAGTAATTACCGAGATCAAATCAAATCAAATAAATTTATTGCATGTAAAATTACCTATAATTTACACAACATGCTATAGGCTATGCTTAAAGATAAAAAAGGTGCCTCTTTATTATATTGATACCTATGGTTTAACCTTACGCCGTGTGTCATGTTGAGTCACAGTAAATATATATATATCCGTGGTTGGGTGTAGACTGAGGGTGTAAAAGTGTCCTTAAGACAGATGGCAGATCCATCGCTGTCACACAATTTTTTTTTTTATTTGTATATAATTTCTGAAAAACTCGTTGCTATTCAAGTTATATCCACTTCATGTATAATACATTAAAAAAAAAAACTACGCAGCTTAAGTGAATAAAAATACTTGTGCCTAGTCGATGTCTAGCGGGAGGGTAGTAGGGTGCAAAGAAGACTGGCAGTAGGTATTGCCACACCATGAAATTACTCCAAGTAAAACCCTTATATCCAAATCTTTACAAAAATGGCTAACGCATAAAAAATCAATGTCTAAAACAAATGTCAAATCAATGTCTAACGAAAATATTGTTACAATCGAACACAAATTGCGTCATTGGCCAAAACCTTGCACTTTACTTACGTAACCTTTCAGCTACAGTTCAGAAACAATATTGACTCAAGGACACTTCACTGTATATGAAACTCCCGCAATATTCCCAACACTACCGCCAGGAGGTACTAGGCAAACATAAGTGGTCAGGCGGTGGAGCGAGCCAATCAAATTAGCAATTGGCAACAGCACTTACAAACGCTACTCTACCCTGGCCTTAAGCTATATGCTTCATACTTTAAGAGCAGTAACATACATTTCGCAGGGTCGAATTATATTGGTATGTGGCATGATCCGGTATGCCGCAGCTTTGGAAAGGTCACGGTCAAGTAATCCGCACTTGTGTTTATGTGTGCGGAAATAATTTCGGATCTGGATTCGTTTGGAAGGAACCTCATTATTTCCGCAAAAGTTTTGATAAATTGAGATTGCTTTAAAAGTTTTAATATTATATAATAAGCGTTTGTGATATTTGGTTTTAAGGATGGCTTACGATTCATATGAAAAATAATCCCGCAAAGCAACCGCTAGACATAGCGGTCAGGGCTCACTGCGAAGCTTGCGGTCGCGGGTTCAATTCCCGCTGAGGGCAGATATTTGTGTGATAAACACGAGTATTTTCACCTTAGTCTTGGATATCCTATCTCCTTTTAGTATAGTCTGTAAATGTTGGTGCGAACCTCCTAAGCAAATAAATACCTTGGGACAATTCCACTCAAACTGACCCAGTCCCAAACTAAGCTTGTACGATGGAAATTAGACAACAATATGCATTCTTATAATAATAGTAATAATAATATATCCTCGCGCCTTCCCACAAAGGACCCAGAAGGGGTGGGCAGAGGTGTACAGGTAGTACCCACACACTCACTTTCCGCCAGAGATATATTTTAGGTGCCAACGTGACCGATGGCGAGTCCATCACCGTTACTCAAGAAACTATACGTGCTTTTATACCTTTGAATTTCTTCTCAGACGTATGCACGTTTCCTCTCGGTGTTATCCTTCACCGTAAAGCATGTGTATATATATCTATATGGATATTTATTAAGTCTTGCAACAAAATAGTCCCCGTCATACACTAATCCGATGTGGAACCAGACTGTTTAATGAATTGCGAAAGCTTAATGAAGCAAGAGAACCCGTACAATCCAATTTGATAATCGCAACGTGATGTGTCCTCTTATAATATAATGGACTGAATCCCTTTATTTATATACCTACTATATATGCTATACTAGTATAGAGAGGCATTATTTGTTTGTTTGAACGCACAAATCGCAGGAACTACATAATTAAATAATGACGGACCCGAAAGGCGTTTTTAAAAATCAAATTAAATTTAATAAGAAGACTTTATTCTACGACCGAAGCTTACAGACTAACAATACAATTTCAAAGCAGCCAGGAGCACACAGGATGCTGGCACAGCATATCTCCCGGTGGTCTAGTCCGGCGATCTTATTCTAAGAAGCTAACTAAATAGCTAGGAGCACACGGGATGCTAGGTCAGCACATGTCCCGGTGGTCATACGGCGATCGATTTCATGTAGCCTAACTGTGTGGGCGTGTATTGATAACCATGGTGTTCCCTGGTGGTCCACCTGACATAACTACATAGTAAACTAATTATTAAGAAAATACAAAAATAGTCTATATAAAAACGAGTTTGTAAGCCATAAAAAATAAATAAATAAATCGATTTACCTATGACTGATAGACATATATTATTATTGTGCTTTAAAGATTATCTTTAGAACTTCCAAAGGGGAAAATTTTTTGCACGCAGCGCATAAAACTGATGTCTCAAAAGCAATAATATAAAAGAATAATATACATACATACATATAATGACGCATATACAAAGCAAAAGTGTGTGCAAGAAGAGGCAGAGGACGGCCACGTTCCAACTACCTAGATCAAATAGATCGGACTCTCAAGGACGAGAACGTTAAGAGTACTCGAAACCGACGAGCATGTATGAAAAGACTGATGAATGTGGACGAAGCAAAAGAGGTATGTAAGTCTAAAGAGAACTGGCGCTCTATACTCTCTGCCTACCCCGCTAGGGACTTGGCGTGATGATATGTATGTAAATGTATGTATATAATCACGCCTCTTTCCCGTAATAAATGATTACCCGTTTTTATAACATGTTTCATTATTGCTCCGCTCCTATTGGCACAAGGCTCCCCAAAAGGAGTAGGCAGAGGTGTATAGTACCCATACATCCACTTTCCGCCAAAGATGTATTTTAGGTGTCAACGTGGCAGATGGCGAGTCCGTCGCCATTACTCAAACACAATTATATTTATCTAAGCCTTTCAATTTCATCTCAGTCAGACGTATGCAGGTTCCCATTCGATGTTTTCTTTCATCACTCAATCACAGTACTGTGCTCAGAAAAACTCATCGGTACAGTCGAGATTCGAAAACTCATTGGTACAGTCGAGATTCGAAAACTTCGCAACAACTCCAACCCCGCGGCCATCACGGCTTCCTAAATAGATCGGCTACCCAACACATAGGTACAATATATTTTCAATTCGAACCATTTTAATTCTTAAGACTAGAACGCTCAAACATTTTGTATTAGTAAATATATAAATATATGAATGAAAGAAATAGTATTTATTATCACGACTTGTGTGTGACTACATGATGTAGTCACACGTCTTTAAAATAATAATCATATCATATCATCACGTCCCTAACGTGGTAGGCAGAGTATAGAGCGCCAGTTCTCTCTAGACTCACATACCTCTTTCGCTTCGTCCACATACATCAGTCTCTTCGTAAATGCTCGTCGGTTTAGAATACGGACGTTCCCGTCCTTGAGCGTCCGATCGGTTTGATATA
>JACCPG010005035.1:0-47135 GCA_016069955.1 Drepana arcuata | reverse complement strand
CCCCCCTCTCCCCCCACTGCCCCCGAGCCCATCTCCCTCCCCCCTCGCGCCACGCGCTTACTAAAAATATAATCGTATGACAGTTTGGGCGCACACCGCAAAGCATACTTACAAATGGGACACCCATGGACGGTAGCGACCTCTTCCGGCAGCGGGGCGTACTTCTAGGTGGGTATGGCGAGGACTGAGGGCTGAGGCGACGGAGAACGTGGAGCGCCAGTTTTGTACGTATGTTATGTACTAACATGTACAACAATGCACTATGTACAGTACCTATATCTAAACATGGCAGGACGCTGGTAGCGAATACTACACTATTGTATATTCTAGGTGTATGGAATATATCGCCTTCCTTCCTGCTTCTCGGAAGGTGTGCTGAATGAGTTGCATTATGTCCTCAGCTCATGCTAGTGTCCTCACGACATGGCCCGCGGCATCACCCGTGTAAGATGCCTATACAGGTGTCTCAGGATAGTACAGTGATGTGATCTATAAGTTGGAAGGCGTTGTTAATGGATATATTCACAACGCCCTCATGACAATGTAATAAATAAATAGCTCCAAAATCACGCCGGGTACGGGGTAGGCAGAGCGAGTAAAGCGCCAGTTTTCTCTAGACTTCCACATCTATCGCTTCGTCCACATTCCCCGAGGCTGCGGGCTGCCTCTTGCTTGTAGCACTCACTTCCGCATTGTATAGCTGCAATCTTGTTCACTCATTCTTTCTATTTGTCCAACCAACGTCACGTGCCGTCCTCCATGTTTACAATCGGACCCTCGCCATTATTAAAAGTAATAGTCCTCCCTCCGCATAATGACTCCCTCCGAAACATGGTTTTATGTATTTTTTCAGACACTATTCATCTTCGTTCGAGTAATAGATAAGAAAGAGTTCCTGAAACACGTTCGCAGCGCCTCGGGTCCATCCAAGTATAGTAAGTAATATAGTTCAATTGGATAAGTAGTTCCTGAGCACATCTCAGGATCTCTCGCGTTCAAACAAACAAATGAACTGTGACTTGATTATTATAATAATATACTAGCTGTGCACGCGACTACGTACGAGTATATACGTGCGTACGTAATAAATAAATAAATTATAATAGTTCTACGTTTGTGAATACGCGTCTGTTCACGTTGATCTGGCTCTGGCTCTGGCTCTGAGTGTATTGCTGGCTGCATGGGGCTAACAATAGTGTGTCTGGCTGCATGGGGCTAACAATAGTGTGTCTGGCTGCATGGGGCTAACAATAGTGTGTCTGGCTGCATGGGGCTAACGATAGGGCTACACGGGGAGGCCGCCGCAGTGGCCCCGCCGCCCGCGCAGCGCCGCATCCAACACACGACAAAGCTACTCGGTGCTGTGCACTGCCACTGTGCACTGCCACTGTACACTGCCACTGTACACTGCCACTGTACACTGCTACTGTACACTGCCACTGTAAACTGCCACTGTACTCTGCCACTGTACACTGCCACTGTACACTGCCACTGTACACTGCCACTGTACACTGCTACTGTACACTGCCACTGTAAACTGCCACTGTACTCTGCCACTGTACACTGCCACTGTACACTGCCACTGTACACTGCCACTGTACACTGCCACTGTACACTGCCACTGTAAACTGCCACTGTACACTGCCACTGTAAACTGCCACTGTAAACTGCCACTGTACTCTGCCACTGTACTCTGCGTCTGTATACTGTAGTGGACGTTATCGCTGCATGCGATATCGGCTTTAGGATAACATTTAATATGTAATTAATTCGCTGATAGTGTCTTGCCAGCGAGCGGTAGGTAGGCAGCGGGCGACTCTGCCTGACGACAGCGGCACGAGCAGGGGCCTTGGCCTTGGCGGGCTGAGGGTGCCTGAGTATGCGCTTGGAGCTTACGGGGCGGGAGGCCGCGAGGACTAGAGGGCGGGAGGCCGCGAGGACTAGAGGGCGGGAGGCCGCGAGGACTAGAGGGCGGGAGGCCGCGAGGACTAGAGGGCGGGAGGCCGCGAGGACTAGAGGGCGGGAGGCCGCGAGGACTAGAGGGCGGGAGGCCGCGAGGACTAGAGGGCGGGGAGCCGAGACGGAGGAGTGGGAGGCAGGACCAGGGCGGGAGGTCATGAGGACTAGAGGCATGGAGGCCGCGAGGACTAGAGGGCGGGGAGGCCGCGAGTGACCAGAGGGCGGGAGGCTGCGGTGACTAGAGGGCGGGAGGTCAAGAGGACTAGAGGGCGGAGGCCGCGGAATTAGAGGGCGGGAGGCCGCGAGGACTAGAGGGCGGGAGGCCGCGAGGACTAGAGGGCGGGAGGCCGCGAGGACTAGAGGGCGGGAGGCCGCGAGGACCAGAGGGCGGGAGGCCGCGAGGACTAGAGGGCGGGAGGCCGCGAGGACTAGAGGGCGGGAGGCCGCGAGGACTAGAGGGCGGGAGGCCGCGAGGACTAGAGGGCGGGAGGCCGCGAGGACTAGAGGGCGCACGTGGCGCGAGGTCGGCGACCCCGCCCGCCGAGCGCCCGGCGGCAGGTTATGGCCGACACCGTTACTTTTCTTGCTTCTAGATCTCGTTTGGTGCTCAATTCTCGTTTGGGAGCGCCTCGCCCTGACGGGGCCGAGCTGGCGGCTGCACTCCCGCGGTGGAGGGAAACGAGGTCCATCATTAAAATATTATGTATTCGGCCTAATGTAGTCAATGACAGTTACACGGGCGAGATGTCGCAATTTACGACTATATAGAAACACTAAGAATGTGTGTCGAGAGATTTCTTTATTTAAATGGTGCGTTGTGCAACGAGCGGGCGCTGCGAGCCGTCGCCAGCGGAGGTGATGGCGGGAGCAGCTCGGCCATGGCGGGAGCAGCCCGGTAATGGCGGGAGCAGCCCGGCCGGTCGTTGGCAGTGCTTGCGGAGGAGCGAGGCAGCCCCCGGCCGGCTTTGGACGCTACCAATTGTACAATTCATCGCGTCGAGGCCCGCGGCCGAGCTACTTTGCACTCTAACGGCGTGTCAAAAAAGTTCGAAATGGCGACACCGAGCGCCGCGTCTATTAATATGCAATACTTAATTATTATTCGTGTATGTGTAAATCAAGGAAACGTTGAATGCTCTGTGGATTAAACGGTGAAGTTTAACTTTTTGGTGATTATACAAGTGTGTGTGTGTGTGCCGTGTGTGCGCTAGTGTGCGCGCTCACGTGTAGGCATGTGTGTGTGTGTGTGTGTGTATTCAGCGCACATACGGCACTGGTTAGTGTTTAGTCATTGAAACCTAAAAAAATCCTTCAGCAATCTGAATATATATTTCCAAGAGGCAACCTATTGAGTCTGTCTCGTGGCTTCCCTTTGAAGGAAGTCTGGTCTACTGGTTCCTCCTCCTGCACTCCTGGCAGCTAATATTTAGGTTGCTGCTTCGGTTTCCGCTAAGAGCGGATATTTATTACATAGATACATTACATTACATATCATCACGCCGAGTCCCTAACGGAGTAGACAGAGAGTATAGAGCGTCAGTTCTCTCTAGACTTACAAACCTCTTTGTTATATTAGCATCTTATATTTGCATGCCCAATGTTTTTATGTTTAGTTTGGAGCGGTTCTGCTCTGCTAACACAAACATTGCAAGTTAGTTCGAGTCCCGACTGTACCAATGAGTTTTTCTAATCTTAATTACAGTTTTTACTCACACCACAAGCTTTATGGTGAAGAAACCCATGGAGAAGACACCTGCATAAGTTTGCGAATAAATTCAAAGGCGACTGTCACCTTGGTACCACACCACACCATATCCCTAGCGAGAGAGACCTCCGGAACTGCACAAATGAGTCCCAATAGCCCCTATAGCCTGTCATAACAATACTGTAGTCGAATGCTGTGCCAACATAATTGTATAATTAAGACCTGCTCCGCTCCCTCGGGCAGCAAATATTGTTTTTTCAATCGGATAAGTAGGGATCACTAGGGATGCGGCCTCTTGGACTATTGGCTGCTACTGGGAAGGTACCTTCCTTGGACACTGATCAAATCAATACCTACCTATTTGGTTAAATGTATACATTATCAAAATTCGCGCGATTCCTGCCAGCCCAGAGGGCTGCAATTCCACTCGATGCGCATTGGCCGGACGGCTGTTAGGGCGTGCCCCCGAGGCGACGCGCACCAGTCCGTCCCCGCTGGTGCGAACAATCCAGTACAGTGCGGCGATGGGGACCGCCACCCATCACGCGGAGTGCCTCACGGCGGGAAGTGGAGTGTGGAGTGTAAGATGGGTGTATGGAATGTAAGAGGAGGTATGGCTGATAAGATGAACGAATTGATCGATGTTATGACAGAGAGCGAGTTAGATGTTGTGTGCTTGTCTGAAACCAAGCGGAAGGGTAGTGGAAGTAGACGAGCTCCCGGGCGGGAGTTTAGTGCTGTGGTCAGGAGTGGCAAACACCGAGCACGCCTGCCAGGGAGTGGGAATTCTACTATCCAGCCGCTTGGCAGAATGTATGATAAGTTATAATGCGGTGAGCCCCAGACTTATTTGGGCTCGCTTTAAAATAGGCCTTACCCGACTGTTTCTAGTCGCGCTATATGCTCCAGTGGCCTCAGCGGACACTTGCGACCTGAATAAGTTCTGGGAATGTGTGAGTAATGTTCTAGAGACGAAAGAAGGGAATGAAAAGTTGATTATTTGTGGTGATCTGAATGGATGGGTCGGGACAGCCCGTAAGGATTACGAGGCAGTACTCGGCAAGTATGGTGATAAGAGAGTGAACGAGGCAGGCAAGCTGATATTAGATGTATGCGTGGAGAGAGACCTTTTTGTGGCGAACACCATGTTCGACCACAAAAGGATTCATCAGTATACATGGGAACGGAAAAATGAACGAAGCATGATAGATCTGTTTCTAATAGATCAGCGACTCAGAACACAGGTGATGGACACCAGGGTGTATAGGGGAGCTGACCTGGGAACCGACCACTTCCTAGTTATAACTAGGATAAGAGGTCTGTTCGCGGGCTGGCGATCGCGCGCTGGGGGTCCCTGTTCTGCAGTCGCAGACTGCATCAAAAGCTGGAGGCTTCAAGATGCGGCTATTAGATACAGATATCAAGAAAGGGTATCTGAACAGCTAGCCTGTCCACCGAAAGATGTGTTTGAGAGTGTCGATGTTTGCTGGCAGTTCCTTAAGTCCAGCATATTATGCGCCGCGACCGGACGACTGGAGGCGAGCAGTCATCGTGCCTTTCTATAAAGGAAAGGGATCACGATTGGACTGCTCAAACTACAGAGCCATCAGCTTGGTCAGCTTAGCTAGTAAATTGTACACGAAGATCCTGACGATAAGAATGCAAGAGCGATCCGAAAGGTTTCTCTGGGAATCCCAAGGTGGATTTAGACCACGAAGAGGATGTATGGATCAAACCTTCTCGCTTCCAAAGGGTTTTCTGCGCTTTCGTCGACTTAGAGAAGGCATTTGATAGAGTCGTACGAAAGGAACTCTGGGACGTGTTGCCTGGATATGGAGTGAGCAGTTCCCTACTGCATGCCGTGAAATCACTCTATAGTGATAGCGAGGCGTGCGTTAGGGTTAATGGTGAGATGTCACCCTGGTTTGATGTGAAGTCGGGGGTCAAACAAGGGTGTATCACGTCTGCCTGGCTGTTCATTATATATCTAGATAACTGTCTGAGAGCACTAAGAACGAACGGATGTGGAGTGAAAATGGGAAACTTAGTGGTCAACTGCCTACTATACGCCGATGACGCGGGTTTACTGGCGTCATCAGAGGGCGAACTGCAGTCACTAGTTACCATAATGAAAGAGGAATGTGAAAAGAAGGGGCTGCGCCTAAACGCTGGCAAGACTAAGGTTCTGGTATTCGAAAGAGATGAACAAGTGACCGAGTGTGCTATATCGGTAAATGGGCAAATTCTAGAGCAAGTGAATGAATTTGTATATCTTAGAAGCATGTTCACACGAGATGGAAAGTATGAAAAAGATATTGAAAGAAGGATAACTGCCGGAAATAAGGTGAAGGGAGCCATGTCGGCGTTGATGGGCAGTAAAAGTCTGAGCAAGAATGCTCGAGTTGCTGTCCACAACGCGATATTGGTACCTACCTTATTGTATGGCAGCGAATCCTGGGTATGTCAGAGGAAGTATGAAAATAGCTTGAATGCAGTCGAGATGCGATCTCTTCGAAAAATGTGCGGCATAACGATATTAGATCGAATCCGCAATGAAGAGATTCGCAAATCAACTGGCGTGAATGAGGGCGTGATTGTAAAGATGAAGAAAGGCATGTTACGTTGGTTTGGACATAGAAAGGATGAGTGAAGAAAGATTGACGAAACAGATATACAAAGCAAAAGTGTGTGCAAGAAGAGGCAGAGGAAGGCCACGTTCCAACTACCTGATCAAATCGATCGGACTCTCAAGGACGGGAACGTTAAGAGTACTCGAAACCGACGAGCATGTATGAAGAGACTGATGAATGTGGACGAAGCGATAGAGGTATGTAAGTCTAGAGAGAACTGGCGCTCTATACTCTCTGCCTACCCCGTTAGGGACTTGGCGTGATGATATGTATGTATGTATGTATTATCAAAATTTAAATAAAATTAATACTTAACTCGGATTAAATGTTCTATTCAAAATGCTTCTGCATTATCTATACTGCATAGAACGACACTACCTACTTATTAACATTATTTTAAATAAGTTCGCACAAGAATTTCAACTAGTTTTGGAGCTTTATTATGGGATTGAAATGGCCTGTTGCTTACCGTGAAATCGATGAATATAATGGCATGGCGCTTACCGTGAGCTCCGTGACTATGATGGCATGTTGCTAACCGTGAGCTCCGTGACTATGATGGCATGTTGCTTACCGTGTGCTCCGTGAGTATAATATAATAATAATATATAATAATTCATTTTATTTCAGGCAACACATTAAAATGGATGTTACAATTTAAAGGGCCCATATAATATATACCTTATCCTAAAATATATAAGAGCCGTGGTGGCCGAGTGGTTCGAGCAGTTGCCTGCGACGCAAAGGTCGCAAGTTCGAATCCCGATTGTACCAATGAGTTTTTCTAAAACTTAAGTACAGTGATTAGTCACACCACGAGCTTTACGGTGAAGGAAAACATCGAGAGGAAACCTGCATACGTCTGAGAAGAAATTCAAAAGGCGTATGTATAGTCGTGCTTGAGTAACGGCGATGGACTCGCCATCTGTCACGTTGGCACCTATTATACCTCTGGCGGAAAGTGGGTGTGTGGGTATTACCTGTACACCTCTGCCTACCCCTTCGGGGACCCTTGTGGGAAGGCGTGAGGATATATAATAAAATATATAGCGATATTACATAAATACCTTACAGACCAGCACATATATCATAATAATAATATTACTTCCTCGAGTGTTCGTGTGGCATTTGTCCGCGGAAGCGACGGAACACCACGCCCTGGGGCCAAAAGTCCTCGTCCATGGTGAGGTGCAGGTAGCAGGTCGGGACGCGCACCACAAACGCCTTGAAATTGACATTGCGGCGCGACTCCAGCACATAATGGCATGTTGCTTACCGTGAGCTCCGTGACTATAATGGCATGTTGCTTACCGTGAGCTCCATGACTATAATGGCATGTTGCTTACCGTGAGCTCCGTGACTATAATGGCATGCTGCTTACCGTGAGCTCCGTGACTACGATGGCATGTTGCTAACCGTGAGCTCCACGACTATAATGGGCGTGTCCCTCCTCGCTGAGCAAGCCTTGTTGAATGAGCGCGCGTGGTTACCTATTGCTCGCCAATGATTAGTGGGCAGTGCGATCAATTCATTTGTACGCGACACTTCATAATTATGTTGTGGGCCCAAATGGCATCGCTGCGTGTCATCTAGCCGAGGGTCACGTGACCCCCAACTAGATGGCACGCAGGAACACGGACAAACAAGTGTGTGATATCTATTATTATTGTTTTATTTATTCATGTCCATATATTTATGAATGTTGCAGTTGTGTGTTGTCTGCGTGTTTCTTGAGAAATTGAAAATTCCTATTGAGATGCTTCCAATGTATCGATGTGGAATTCAATCCCGTGTTTCGAAATATGTATATTTGAATAAACGGTTGTTAGGTGCCGTTAGCACTATGTCCCCCCCCACCCCCCCACCCCACGCCGCGGAGCCACGTGCCCACTCGTACCGGCTTTATCCTCTACAATCTCTACTCTCAACTCTCCACTCTCCACTCGAGTACTATAATGTACCTATAACGGTGCAGAAGGCGCACACAGAAGCGAGTCATTTCAGTAATTTGATTCTCTAGGCTCTAGTGGCGGCTGCTTCGAAGCGCAGAAATTGAATTCCTACGGAGTGGAATTGACTGACACTGCGTAAGCGCAACTAGTTGCCGATCGGTATGTAGGTAGTGTTATTAATAGAGCCTCTGTGTGCCTGTGTGCCTGTGTGCGGGTGTGTGTGCGCGAGTGTGTGTGCGTGTGCGAGTGTCGCAGGTGCAGGCCGCGGCCGGCTGCAGCCTTGAGCAGGCTCGGCCACGCGCCTCTCCCCGACACAGCGGCCGCACACGTACGCAAGGATTTCCCAGCGCCGTCATACGAGTGCTCTCTCCGAGCGGCTAGCCTCGGCGGCATGTCATACGTGTCATACGAGTGCTCTCTCCGAGCGGCTAGCCTCGGCGGCATGTCATACGTGTCATACGAGTGCTCTCTCCGAGCGGCTAGCCTCGGCGGCATGTCATAGGACATACGAGTGCTCTCTCCGAGCGGCTAGCCTCGGCGGCATGTCATACGTGTCATACGAGTGCTCTCTCCGAGCGGCTAGCCTCGGCGGCATGTCATACGTGTCATACGAGTGCTCTCTCCGAGCGGCTAGCCTCGGCGGCATGTCATAGGACATACAGCGCTAGGGGACGCGCGCGGTCCATATGTATACCATTTATATTATGTAGGTGTATGGCGGCATTGAGCGCGACAGGCCGATTGGCTGGCTGTACCGAGGCGTGAGGCGTGAGGCGTGAGGCGAGAGGCGTGAGGCAGGTGCACGTGAACTATGGACGCCTCCGCCGCGGCGGTGGCGCTGCATCGACATGATTGGCAGCTGACATTATGTTGTCAGTGAGCTATTACACAGTTGGCAGTGTGTAAGCAATATGTTCCATGCCTTGTAACTGCCTGGCGATAACTGGCCGCAGTAATCGCCAGGCGGCCAAGTGGATGTCATATATGTTTACTATGTGTCTATGAAAGTATTGTGAGCCTTGTCGTGTATTTGATCAATAAAACATGAGCTCTCGTATCACACATTGTTTTAATGCACATCCCAACCACGATGTCCCCCGACACACACACACACGCACACACACGCACACACGCGAGCGCCAGCTGCCACTCCTAGTTAGGTAGCCCTGAAGTCGCACGCGATGTGTACACATCATATACCTGAAGTGAAGTCAAGTTATATTTTTTATGATATATAAAAAAAAATATATATTCTAAGATGGCAATGAAGCTCGCGGACCGCGCGACCCTAAGCTACCTCTGCGCAGGCGAGCTAGCAGCACTCGCGCGTGGCCCTCCCTGTAGCAATCTCTTTACACCCTTTCACACACACTCTAGGGAAAATCCTCCACGGAGAGTTCATTCCACAGCCGGAGCGCTCAAGCCGTGCAGGCCTCTGTGGGTGCTTACAAGGTGTTTACTATAAAAGGTGCCAACTAAACAAGGTGATCCGTTCGTCTCCTATGCTGCTAGCTCAGCTACGCACCCAACCCGAGCATGGCAACGCGGCATGTGCAATAAGTGTGCAATAGGCTGGCTCGGCAGTAACACAGCGCTGCCCAGAGCTAAACTATTTGGCAGCTAAGGCAGTACTTAGACAACATGATTGTATAAATAAGGTAATATCTCTTGTACCGCAGCTACCGGTGCTAATAATATAAATACAACACATTATCAATATGACAAAGCGCAGGTTATCGCCTGTCTCGGCAGCAAATTGGTGTATATTTGGTTTTTTTTTTATACAACAATAGTGGCAAACAAGCATACGGCCCACCTGATGGGAAAGGGTTACCGCAGCCTATTTACGCTCACGATACCTAAGTATCACTTGCGCGTTGCCACTCTGTGTTCAGAGAGTTATACTGTGTTGGCAACATAATAGGTCTAATCCCTCGGTTGCCAACACAATACAACAATCCTCCCCCTCCCCAGGAGCTCATTACTGGAAACCTTATTCACCACGTAGGAACACAACACAATAAATAGTGTTATTTGGCTACGGACTTCTGTAAGGTGGAGGTCCTGCCCCAGTCGGGCAGCTCCGAATTCGAACGGAGAGTCCGTTATGCCCTACCTCTCTTATATGCCGATACCTACGTATTGAGTAGGGCTATGACGGCTACTGACATGGTTAATTTTCTATAGAAAATCCGAGTCCACTATATGTGTGAACCCCAAAGCCTGCACCTGTCATATGACATACGCCTGCACCTATGCCTGCACATATCATCAGATCCCATCCCGGCTGCGGCCGCGGGGTACAGACAATAGTTCACAATAATACCTAGTTAGTGTTCAGTTGCCTAGTTGTAGCCTAGGAGGGAAATTATTATTATCGTCACGCCGCGTCCCTCGCTGAATGTCGGGGCACACGCGATCATAAATATCCTTAGGACTCGTTATTTATATATTTTTGTATCTGCTGATATCACGATACACCCAGTGCAGCCATCACGATACACCCAGTGCAGCCATCACGATACACCCAGTGCAGCCATCACGATACACCCAGTGCAGCCATCACGATACACCCAGTGCAGCCATCACGATACACCCAGTGCAGCCATCACGATACACCCAGTGCAGCCACCCTCGAGCGCGCAGAGGGCGTGCTCGTGCAGGCTGCGCTCGGCGGAGGTATTACAATGGTGGCGAGTGTTGGTCACCTGCAACTAAATGTACAAAAAACATATATATACGTACCTGTTAGTATCCTTAGTATTGATCGCAGGGCAGGCGCAACGTGGGCCCGTTCTCTAGCGGAAAGTGGTTGTATGGGTAAGAGTATTACCTATACACCTCTGCCTACCCCTTCGGGGACCCTTTTGGGAAGGCGTGAGGTGATGTATTTTGAAGGGCGCAACGCTAAATGCTCCATTCAAGTTCAGGACAAAGAAACTGACATAAGGGCGTTAGCGCCGATGCGAGTGCTAAAGTCCACATATATATCACACGAAATGCTTCTCTTTACTAGAGGTGTGAGGCGTGAGGCGTGAGGCGTGAGGCGTGAGGCGTGAGGTAGAGCGCGGCCTGTTGCTCCAGCGGTGCCACGCGGCACGCCGACAGTAAAAAGTGGCCAAAATATGAGCAGTGTGATAGTTACCTAATGGGCAAGCCCTGGGTGTGCTGCGGCAAGCGAGGAGTGGCCCTCGTGGGGTGTGCGGGGGGTGCGGGGAGGTGCGGGGGGTGCGGGGGGTGTCATTTCACTAATTAACTCGTTGGGTGCGCCGCCACTCCATTACCGTGTTTATTGTGTCAATGATCCCCGCGGGCGGGCGCGGGCTGCGGCGATGGCTCGCCCTGATAGCGCTCACGTGCGCGCTGGAGCACCCCTGCCGGCCCGGCACTTTACCGATTACATTGGCGACCAATCATTCAACTAAGGGCTGATTCATAAACAAATTGTTTGAGAGTGTCAGTGAGAGAGCCAGCTCTGGGCTTTAGCCGTATATACCATTTATTTTATATATATCTTCACGCCTTCCCGCAAGGGTCCCCGAAGAGTTATTGAATAGATTGTACGAGACGCTTGCCTGTCGATCGCAAGGAGCATAGTGTGGCGTTGAACTTTGTTTATGTTTGAGGAACTCATTAGCGCCAATCTGCGCGTCGCTAGAGGCAGCAGTCGGCGCTGGCTCACGCGCGGCACTATGCTCTATGCTCTATGCTCGCTGCTCTATGCTCTATGCTCGCTGCTCTATGCTCGCTGCTCTATGCTCTATGCTCTATGCTCTGTACTCCAGCAGCGGCGGGCGCGCTCGTGGCTGCGGCGCTGCACCGAGCGCAACATCCTATGCAATGCACGGCCTATAGGTGTCATGTCAGAACATTGCGGCGGGTCCTTGGTAATGGATGCGTACGTAGTAGGCTAGCTGGCCAGTTGTCCTATGTGTGCGTCCGATTATTAACAGCGTGTTTGAGACGCTGGAGATACGGCCCGAGGACCCGAGCTAGGCATCTGTCAGTCTAAACATACGTCACGCCTCTTTCATCCCAGCATTGTCTCGGTGGGAAAACGACCTAAACGTTATGTTATGTTGGATTGGACGTATACAAAGGACGAGTGGAGAAAAATATACGAAATAGACGTGCAATGCGAGTATGTGCAATGAGAGGCAAAGGAAGACCACGTTCCAACTATCAAGAATAAATCGATCCGACGCTCAAGGAAGAGAACGTCAAGAGTACTCGAAACCGGCGAACATGTTTGAAGAGACTGTGGCGATGAATGTGGGCCAAGCGAAAGAGACATTACATACGTAACTCTAGAGATAACTAGCGCTCTCTCTCTCTCTGCCTCCCCGTTAGGGTCTCGGCGTGATGATGTATGTGTAGCATGAGGTAGGCAACGAGTGGGCCGTGTTCGCCGAGCCGCCCGAGCTGCGGGCCCCGGCCGAGGGCCCCGGCCGAGGGCCCCGGGCGAAGGCCCCGGCCGAGGGCCCCGGGCCACACTCGGCCTCCGCGCGAGGGCAATAAACAGTTCCTTGCTCCACTTACGTCCCGCAACAGGCGCCGCGCCCCGCGTGTGTGTGTGTGTGTGCGCAGTACACGCCGCGCGTGTGTGCATGCCGGCCGCGGCTGTGTGCGTGCGGCGATAAGAGGTCGCGCGATAACCCGGTGAGGCCATCACACTTGGAAATTGCCTTACGCAACAAGCCAATGTGCTCCCTGCGTCCGGGCCGTAGGGTCGCTATTACGCGGCCACGCGCGCTATCACGGGCGCGAGAGTATGCGCTTCTCGGACACTCCGCGCGACTATGTTTAGGTGACTGTTCTGATGGAAGCGTCCTCGGAGGTTTTAATGAATTTTAATATTAATGGGTTTATTAAGCTGGTCGCTGGTCGCTGCGCAACGTAGCGGCCGCAGCCGGCGTCGTGGCGGCCACGTGGCCGCGGCGGGCTGAGACGGCCGGAGCTGCTCGACATAATAATGAGCACTCGTTATCGCTCTCAAACACTACTTTATATAATGACCTCTAAAGCTATATGCACATCTTGTTTGTGAATGAATGCGCCGCGAGTAATGGCGGGCGATGCTCGGCTGGCAGCGAGGCTGGCAGCGGTGGGAGCCGGGTTTTTTTTTCTTTTTTTTGTATTGTCACTCGTAGCGTGAGTTCCGGGAACTTTTGCTACTTAACCGGTCAATGGCGAGACCTAGGCCTCCAGCCAGGCACTTTATTTCTAAGCAACACAGCTAAGGGCACCCCCTGTGGGGTACGAACCTCGGCTTAGGGCGTAGCTGGATCGCGAGCAAGGGAGCTGGGCTGGACTGGTCATTTTATTTAAAGGGAGCCGGGATAGGAACGGCGAAGCACCTAATAGCTGGTACATTAAATTGTATTTATCACGATAAAAATAGCCACGAGCCATTATCGTGGTGATTACGATAAGGTTAGCGAGCCAAGGCCGATACGAGCGCGGCGGGACTCCTGCCGCCATTGCCCGGCGGCTCAGCCGCACTCGATGTGGGAAATTTAACACGGAGACTCTTTCATTAAATGAGAATTCGTGCTTCCGGCTTTAAAAGTGGCCTCCAAAAGGTAAAGCGAACGACAAGGAACAGAAAGAGGACATTCCTGTTGTCATGACGATGTTCATTGGGACAATTGGGACCGGTGCTCCAGCGACCAATGGCCGGCTGTATTATAAATATACGGCCCCACATTGGGGCCGTATATGTATAATACGTTGGGGGCCTTGTGACCACTGGGGGACATTCATACCACCATTATACATCAGCGCGCCTCCCATGACGGTCCCCCCCAAGGTTAGGCCGAGGTGTGTAGGTAGTACTTACACGCCCACTTTCCGCCAGAGATATATTTTAGGTGCCAACGTGACAGATAGCGAGTCCATTGCCGTTACTCGAGCAAAACTATTGAATTCCTTCCCAAACGTAGGCATACGGCGCAGTGGTTGCAGCGCGGCTTCCAGCGAACAAATACGTCATTGTTGACCTCCGCACCCCCAGCACCCCTGCACCCCCCGCACCCCCGCACCCCCAGCACCCCCCGGCACGCAACGATACGTTCCTAATGTCAACTTTGGCACTTTATGGGGTACTTAGTGGGAATGTTTCTGTTGCGTGTGTACCTCACGCTAATACAATCCTTCATATATACCTATGTATCGTGTCGTGTATCTTATTGTCACGCCTGCCAACGAGCATCGTAGGCAAAGGTGCGTGGTCAGATCCCACACCCGCACACTCCGCCGGAGATATATAAATGTGCCAACGTGGTAGACGGCGAGCTCAGCGCCGGCACTCGAGCAGGACTATACATACATAGGGGTTTCGAGTTTCTTCTCCAACTAATGCAGATTTTATTAAGCTATTAGGGGGCGTTCATAAATTACATGAAGGGTTTTTTTTTAATTTTCTGTGTCTCTCTCCCCCCCTGGTGAGATGTCGTGAGATTTTAATCAACCCCCTCCCCCATCCCCCAATCTCACGTGAGGTTTTTCAAAATGTGGGCTTCTTACATAAACGCGTTGGATTGTTATTATAAAAACAAAAAAAAAGTTGCTTCCTGCTTTTATTTACGACTATTTAAGACTAGTAATCAATATTGCTGAGAGCGTAATTATAAGTTTATAAAAAATTTACAATAAAATACTTAAATCGTAATGACTGTGATTAAAAAAAATATCTACTCTAAATCAGTCCATGGATAATCATGCGCGCTCTCAAGAGAGACTATTGGACCAACATGTCCATATGATTTTGCAGTAAAACCATCTGCTCCTTCAACTTCGTCCTGATATAGCCACTCCAAGCCGTTGGCGCTTGCAAACGGTAACTCATTAGCTCGTCTTGTGACAATCCGTGAGGGTCGCACTTTGCGGAGCATACGCGCTTGCTTAGCTGGTGCTATGTGGGCTGCTCGCCTGTGCTATGCAGCTCTTGTGCTGGATGCAAAGTAAATACCACATGTACTGCAGCATCATTTCTCTAAATCATCACGCCCACTTGGGTAATACAGATTTAGGCAATCTGGGTTAAATGGACCAAAATAGTTTAGAGCTGCGGGGGCTGTGGCCCGCGTGAAGGCCCCATCGCCAGCCCGCCCTCGGCCGTGCCTCGGGCCGCGCCCGCCTAATCAGGCTAATTACTGACACCCGTGCATAGCTACGGTCGTTGCTGAGCTTCACGACGATTCATCGGAGCGGCTCGTACTCTATAAGTCACCGTTGACACGTCACATGTACACACCGTTTTCCTTCAATACACATATAATTCGACATATAGAAATGAAGTGCCGCGTACGTGGCATATTGGCGCGTATATGGCAATTAAAGATCTTCAATTGACGCTAGGAACGATGCATGCTACTCATTTAGCTGATCCTATACTTAATACTGATACAGGTATTTAACATACATATACCTAGCTCTGGATCCTTCAGGATGCGCGCAGGAGACTCATTCGATATGAACCCGATGTTAACTTATAATGACCGAGCCACATGGCGAGCAGCGATCCCTATGGGCCCGCTGGCTGGGCGGCGGCGGCCGGGCGCCACAGGTGGGAGCCCGCCGCCCGTGGCCCACGCACTGCGCCGCAGCTGGCTTCGTTGCTACGTCAGTATAGCATCGGTAACTCGCTCAGCCGTCGAGCTCATTCATGCAGTTTAGTCGGTTCAGTCGCGAGCGAAGTGCATCCACTCGGCTACATATTGTGGATCTCGGCATTTTATGGAGAGGAATCGACGAATCTGCGCTAAGTTCCCTAAAGATACTTTCTTCCACCTGAGCGGTCTTTAAAGATACATTTTATGGAACTTCATGAGATGATGATACGCCAGATGGAATCGGTGATTTCTCTTATAATCAGGTGCGGCCGACAGCAACACAGTCGCGAGGTGGTACTGCGCCCACTGGAGCCGCGGCGGACCATAACGAGCTGGCTTTGAACTAGCAGCGGGCAGCGGGCAGCGGGCAGCGGGCAGCGGGCAGCGGGCAGCGGGCAGCGGGCAGCGGGCAGCGGGCAGCGGGCAGCGGGCAGCGGGCAGCGGGCAGCGGGCAGCGGGCAGCGGGCAGCGGGCAGCGGGCAGCGGGCAGCGGGGCATGCACTTTGTAACACGCCGACATCGCATTGTAAGTGGCGATGCGTGTGTTTTATAATACCACATTGTACCTAATTATTCGGCGAGGCTAGCCGACGACTGCATTATAATGAACTCGAGCACATTGTATAATGCCCGAATTATCGTCTGTTTACTGGCGGCGGCGGCCATCTTGCGCAACTCGTGGACAATGACTAGAGCAGAGAAAGAATATGATTAGGGAATGAGTTGTATGCAACAATGAGATTTATATCACGCGATGAGAGCGGCTCCGACCCGCGGCGGTTGGGCAACGGCCGGGGTTGCGGCTACACTGGCGGCTACACTGGCGGCTACACTGGCGGCTACACTGGCGGCTACACTGGCGGCTACACTGGCGGCTACAGTGGCGGCTACACTGGCGGCTACACTTGCGGCTACACTGGCGGCTACACTTGCGGCTACACTGGCGGCTACACTGGCGGCTACACTGGCGGCTACACTGGCGGCTACACTTGCGGCTACACTGGCGGCTACACTGGCGGCTACACTGGCGGCTACACTTGCGGCTACACTGGCGGCTACAGTGGCGGCTACACTGGCGGCTACACTGGCGGCTACACTGGCGGCCTCTGTGCTTGTCGAGCGCCTCGCTGGCGGAGGAGCAGACCCGACCGATGCTAGCACGCAATATACGACGTATATAACAATATATATATAATGTATCGCGCGTTGCCGACTTTATCTTATGTGCAGGGAACTGTGATATCATCGTAATGGAGGAACGGCAACCCCCTTCTGCCAACATGGCATTTGCTCGTGAAGGGATAAAACACTCCTTTGGACAATGAGATCTCCCGTAAGGTGGGGTGGGGGCTGATGGCTGGTGTCTGCCTGCCTGTGTACATGTCCTTTATCATCATGTGTCGTTGGGGAGCCAGAACTAGGCTGATAGATGGTTGGTAGAAGTGAGTAGCGGTGCAGGGCAGTGCAGTGCAGTGCAGTGCAGTGCAGTGCAGTGCAGTGCAGTGCAGTGCAGTGCAGTGCAGTGCAGTGCAGTGTAGCCGCATGGAGTAGGTGGTGGGCTCCTCCCGGCGACACTTAGGTATTGGTATCTCCCAGAGATAGCTCGCGAGGCGGTTCAAGGGGCACTCCTTATCACCGCACCACCGCCGCCGCTCCAATATGAGCTCTGCGAAATGAGTATTAAGAACCAATTTCATCCGTGACTGCTCGCATCACGCGGACGCATCGAGAGGTCGGCCGAGTTATCAGCGTCTGCGTTATTTTTCGATTATATGATTAAATATAAATATTGATGTATTTGTGAGCGCAGCGATGGCCGCCACTATGTGGACATGCAGCTCCGATAACGCTCTCATCGCGCCACGCTCGCCTGCCTGGAGGCCTCGGCCTCGGCCCGGGGCCTACAGTACATAGTACACACGGCTTGTGGTGTGGCATCACATACATAATGTTTTCCAACTACTAAGGAAAATAATGTATCAATAAGTTAAGTAATGCCAACGATGACAGTGGAGTGATGAGGCGTGGTAATGTGGCCCGGCCCATGGCGGCGCGAGCTCCATGCGAATAGCTGTATGTACGAGTATGTAGTCCAGCGAGAAACTGGTCTAATCGAATTTTTAACGAAGTAAAATGATATAGCCTTCTTGTTTGTGGTGTTGGGAACCGGCTTGCGTCTATTTATTGCGCTCGGCGCCTCGCGGCCGCTGCTGACGGCCGACGCTATGCACCGCACACTATACAGTGCGCACCTGCCTAGCCACCTAGCCACCTAGCTAGCAGCTCAGCCAGCAATGGGTGGGTGCCCCCCCTGGCTGCCACCAGGCCCCACGCGCCGCAGTGCATGGCTAGTGCTCCTCCAGCAGACCTGTGCTGGGAGCTCCCTTAGCACTAAACACACATCGAACAATCGACTAATGAAATAGAGCGAGCCCTAACACAGATATAAAAATTATGTTTAAAATGAGATCGTCATATGATTTAGAATTTGGTAAAATCTTATAATTCTTTCATACGTTTATAATTGTAAGTTTGAAATAAATGTTTTATATTCAAACATTAAACGTATACCTATTATAACGTATGACTCCAAGCACGCCGGAGTCGAGCCAGTCATTACGTAGTGTGCTAAACTCAGTAGTTTCAATAATTAGGGTCGTATAAACGAGCGGTAAGTATCGCTCCAACCTCTCGGCCGCGGCAGTGCGGCCGGCAGACCTGCAATGCCACTCGTGCGCCCGGCGTGGGCGGCGAGCTGGTGGTGGGTACCTATACGGGGTTGTAGTCATTATAAGAGTGGTGGTGAGGATCGAGTATCTTACAATATTGAAGAGTGATAGAAGGCTCTAGATAAATCACGCACGAGGCCACGCTCGGCGCCGGCCGGCGATAAGGCGCCGCGGCGACAGGCGACAGCGACAGGCGATGGGCCGCGACCTGTGGCCCGAGATAGCCGCGACACCATTGCCTTTGGCACCGGCCCGCGGCTGCCATCTTGGCCGGCTCGCTGCCCACACGCTGCCCCACACAAGGGCACACGTGCATTACTAACACACTAACACACGATCGTTGCTCTAACTACAACTATGTACTGACGTCAACAAATGCATTAACTTGAAACTAAATAATTTGGATAATAGATATTAAGGCGGCCCTGCCTATCGTGTGCAGTGTAGGTACCTACGTGTCGCATAAGCTTGCTAGGCATTATTGCCAAAAGGTCCACTCAGCTGAAACTTCCAGTCAGTGTAGTGTTGCAACGTGACAAAATGGATGCAGATAATTTGAGAATGTCTACATTTGTGTATAGTTACAGCAAACAGACCACGGGCACATGGCCACGTCAGACTGACGTCGGACAAGAGTCCCAAAGGGACAAGGCAGAGCTATTATATTATATAGAGCACACCGGCCGACACACTCGGGTGGCAGCGCGTCACTTATTATAATTCGGTAGTCGGCGGCCACGAGGTCCCACACTATTACATTATGCAAAGCCAACGCCGATGGCAGCCCTACTCGTATGTACCTACTTACGACAACTTATACATTTAATATATTGGCATATGCGGTTACTGAGTATTTCACTACATTTTTTGTGTGTTGTGAGGTAGTATATTTTCCTCCTACAGTGTTGACGTTTAAGCGATCTAATGTCATCCGCCTCCCAGTGAACTTAACATTCTACCACTGCGAAAAATATTTGTTTGGCAATATATGAAACTACACTATACAAGAATATAATACATAAAGATAATAATAAACGACGCTTTTACCTATTACCATGTTTAGAGGTATATAATATTATAATAATTATTAATAAATTAGGCACTCTTTGCTACGAACACTGATCTCATTGCGTGAAACAATACAAAATTGGCTTATCTGAATGCGTACTTACTATTTTATAAGTTTCAAAAGAAATAAATAGATGTAAACTGAAAAAGCTTGACAAACTGCGAGAGACTTGCCATCTGTTACATTGGCACCTAAACATCTGCCTCTGCCTAGTCCTTCGGAGATCTTTGTGGTCAATTTAAATATGTACCTAAAACAAACATAACATGACTGCTGGCAACAGGGAGGAATCAAATCGCGACTATTATAAACTCTCGGAGACAAGACCACTATACTGATATCATGAATTACAGCGATAGTGGGCTAATTATAATTTATACTACGACACAGTTAAGCGATTTAAGTATTTTGTTTGAAAATAAATATGCGTTCCTACTAGCGCCATCTGTCTGAAACTTCTGGTACTATTTGTGACGGCTATCAACTAGCGCTATTTGAAACGTAGTACAATATCAGTAGTATTTGAGCATTATAAGTTCCCAACAATCACGCTTGTTTTACCAATAGTTAACAAATATAACCACAGATGACGTACTTAGCTATAAAGATATGTATAACTTTAGTTTGTAATGAATGCGAGCTCAAGGTGTAATATGATCCAAAGAGTGCGATGGATGCTAAAAACGACTAGGAAACAAAAACATAACCTTTTGTTTAAACATTGGCTATTGTTATGCGCATTTATATTATAAAGAGGTAAAGTTTGTAAGTTTGTAAATGAGGCAGATATAATATTACCAACTGCGTACTGCGTGATAACCATATTTTTTTGTGATCTACTCGCGTTTATAGATTTTCGTGTGGTTCGATACAGATTACAATTGTAGGAACATGTGAATAATTAAGCGCAAGTGTAACGATCAAACGGAGAAAACGTTTATTTTGTGTTATTGTTGTGTGATGCAGTGTTACCAACTCTATCTACTTTCCGGTAAGACGGGTAGAACTATAGGTAGGACTATACAAGATATAAACTATAGGTAGTTAGGTAGGTTTGCAGGTACTGGAGTCTTGAAAACTTGAACAAAAGTTGTACACTAGTTGGGTAGATCTCCCAATTGTCTGGAAGCTTTACCATATGGGATATACCATGTAGGATAAGTTAAAAATTAGCAACTTTCGATCGTATATCTACCTCCAAAGCAAAGTTCGGGCTGGTTGCACAAGGAACGCGGGCAGGCTCGGAGGAACTTGCCACATAACCTGTCAAGTTGTATATGCAACGCCTTCAATATGGCCAAACATAACGATGAGTGTCGTGACAGTTATGCCGCTTATTGCAATGTCGGATATGTATGCTCTCTAATTGAGTTATACCTTGCGGAAAGGTAGTTCTGATGCGAATCTTCCTTCACTCAATTCTCATCGAGGCATTGAAGGCCCCCGCGATATTGGTTGGCTCCATCGCTACATCAAACGATTGCCACCGACTTAACGTTTAGCAATCGTTTGATCGTAAACACGATTGCAGCGCCATCTGTCGGGTCCAATTGTGAATCTGAACCATTCTCGACTCCACTGTTTTGTGTTCAACACACAAAAATTCTTCATGATCGGTCCAGCCGTTTGTCGTAAACTATTTTGACTTAACTATGAACTATTTTAAGTCAGAATTTGACTAACACAAGAAATATATATGATAGAGGCCCGTCCCGGCACGGGTGGAAATTTATTTTTTAAACATTTTGGCATAACATAAATGTTTTTCTTGCAATCAAAATATATTAATCAGTGATAATGTAGCATTCAAATAGAGAAATAATTTTTCAAAATCGGTCCAGTACTTTTTGAGCCAATTCCTTACAAACATACTTACATACAAATCTTTCCTCTTTATAATATTAGTATAGGTAGATAAACTTTTTTCTTTGATCTATCATTGGGGCCAATTTTCATCCAATTCCATTCATGCAAATTCATTTATTTCCAGTACTTAGTTATAGCGTGAAACAGGAACGAGCATCGTCACAAACTTTGTCGCTTCGTATTGTATTAGTAGGCTATATAATATAATGTTGCCTTTTGTATGAGGAGTTTGCTCACATTTAATATAATGTTGCCTTTTGTATGATGAGTTTGCTCACGTTTAATATAATGTTGCCTTTTGTATGATGATTTTGCTCACGTTTAATATACTGTTGCCTTTTGTATGAGGAGTTTGCTCACGTTTAATATAATGTTGCCTTTTGTATGAGGAGTTTGCTCACATTTAATATAATGTTGCCTTTTGTATGATGAGTTTGCTCACGTTTAATATAATGTTGCCTTTTGTATGATGAGTTTGCTCACGTTTAATATAATGTTGCCTTTTGTATGATGAGTTTGCTCACGTTTAATATAATGTTGCATTTTGTATGATGAGTTTGCTCACGTTTAAAATAATGTTGCCTTTTGTATGAGGAGTTTGCTCACGTTTAATATAATGTTGCCTTTTGTATGAGGAGTTTGCTCACGTTTAATATAATGTTGCCTTTTGTATGATGAGTTTGCTCACGTTTAATATAATGTTGCCTTTTGTATGATGAGTTTGCTCACGTTTAATATAATGTTGCCTTTTGTATGAGGAGTTTGCTCACGTTTAATATAATGTTGCCTTTTGTATGAGGAGCCGTGGTGGCCGAGTGAGCCGTGGTGGCCGAGTGGTTCGAGCAGTTGCCTGCGATGCAAAGGTCGCAAGTTCGAATCCCGACTGTACCAATGAGTTTTTTCTGAACTTAAGTACAGTGATTAGTCACACCACGAGCTTTACGGTGAAGGAAAACATCGAGAGGAAACCTGCATACGTCTGAGAAGAAATTCAAAGGCGTATGTATAGCCGTGCCTGAGTAACGGCGATGGACTCGCCATCTGTCACGTTGGCACCTAATATACCTCTGGCGGAAAGTGGGTGTGTGGGTATTACCTATACACCTCTGCCTACCCCTTCGGGGACCCTTGTGGGAAGGCGTGAGGATATATTATTGTATGAGGAGTTTGCTCACGTTTAATATAATGTTGCTATTTGTATGATGAGTTTGCTCACGTTTAATATAATGTTGCCTTTTGTATGATGAGTTTGCTCGCGTTTAATATAATGTTGCCTTTTGTATGATGAGTTTGCTCACGTTTAATATAATGTTGCCTTTTGTATGATGAGTTTGCTCACGTTTAATATAATGTTGCCTTTTGTATGAGGAGTTTGCTCACGTTTAATATAATGTTGCCTTTTGTATGATGAGTTTGCTCACGTTTAATATAATGTTGCCTTTTGTATGGTGAGTTTGCTCACGTTTAATATAATGTTGCCTTTTGTATGAGGAGTTTGCTCACGTTTAATTCGACATTATCAAACAATTTCCCTTCCCTAGAGATATTGAGCCCATGGTTCAACAATCGTGGAGTTCCGTCCTCGGATCACAGTTCTTGGTTGCGCTTCACCGAATTACAAACTTTTGTTTCTACATATAAACGTGGTTCGTTTGATGATGCTATTACATCTTAGACGAAACTTTCCGTATGTTAAATAACAGAGTGAGTCCGCTTGCACCACTTGCGGAACAGATTAATAAATGGGAGACAAAAATAATTATAACTAAAGATGACTGGCCCGGTAATGGTACAGTCCGACACTTGCGTCTGAGCTGATCTCTGTTCTTGAGGAGCTGCCTGCAGCAGTGATGCATTCGTACAATATCTGCCTTAATATCGATGCTACTTCTATAATGGCACCAGCTGTGCCTCCCCATTTCCCTCGCGTTCATTCACATACACTCTTTATAATAGTAACGGCTTACTCCTTCCTTATAGCATCAGCAATCTGCCAGTGAAAGGCCCGTCTAAGTCAATATCATCCTGTTATTGTAATTTGTAATAAACTTGTAATAGAAAGAGAAAAGTAGCCACTTTTATAGGTTAACCGGGCAGTAGGCACATGTCTTTAAAATTACAAATGTGATGGATAGGCCATATGCGGATCGATACAAAGCAATATGGCGTAATTTCCTTTCCATTTCCGACTTGAATTTCCGACAAAATTTTACTACTTGGTTGATAGCTAGACCAAGAGTGCCCTCCAGCCAAACACCCAAGCTGGGGGCCTTTCTAGTTGTTGGTACGAGAGCAGGACACATCACGACTGGGTTGCAATTATTTATTGTTAATGCTATATTATTTTGTGAGCGATATAATGCCTGAGTCTGAGTGACGTGACGTCACTCAGACTGGCATCTTTGATCACTTTGTGGCCTGCCACGATGGATCTTTGCCTCCTCAATAGATAATATCAAAGGGATCGCAGCGTTGAGCCTTGCCACTTTTGACAAATAAATTATGTTGGATAATACCCACAGAGATGAGCATGGTGTGGCTGGTGTGGTTGGAGAGAGCATTCTTGGGATCTGGGCGTATTGAGTTGGGCGCACAAGAGTATACTCTTAACATGCAAACAAGCACACGGACCGCCCGCTTGGAGCGGGCACCTTAGCCCACCCACCCACCTTACTTTGGGTGGAGTTGCATTGCTAGCAGCTTTAGCCTCTTTCAGGGGTCTTGGTGTATAAGCAGCAGTTGAGTGCCGTGTGAATGGACCAAGCATCTGCAGGAACCTCCGTAGGGGCCGCGGGTTTTGTTTATTTGTCTGAATATGTAAAAAAGTTTTGAAGCCCACACAATGTAAATAAACAAACTAGAAGTTGTTGTATAAAAAGTGAGTGCTTTCAGAACTAAAGATTTCAGTACAAAGAATAATGTTTTCGAGGTCAACAAACAAATAAAATCTATCCGCTGTGGTTGAAAAATATGCGTAAGCCCAGCACGGCCCGCGGCTGCTGCCCACACAACAACGTTACACTTGACAGCGGTTCCTGCTGCACGACTTTTGAGGAGTTTGCTATTTCAGTGATGGAGTTTGCTATATTTCAAAGCCGTGATGATACGTATGTATGCTATTTCAGTACATACATTAGGAGAAAGCCCTCCGCTACCACTGTCATCATTGGTGGCAGCCATGGCTGCGGGGAACACAGCATACATATTCAATATAAATAAGTAATTTTTGACAGTTCCACACGAATAAAGCTAGAGCCGAACTAAGCAAAGCTCGTATTATTAATTGAACGAGAACTACCTATTATTTAAATAATAGTTTATTAGTTCAGAGAGTGGGGGTTGTCAAGTAGAACGTGGGTCAGTTAGAAGTGTCGCGGACGAAGGCGGCCCTTCATTACTTAGCTATTCCGTCCGTGAATTATTGGCTGCCAGCCGGACACGCGGAGGGACGGCTTTACAGAGGTCGCCACACACCGCAGCTGTCTCGATGGATGTTGATTCATTGGCTATATTTGTAGGACTTAAAATACTCAGTCGAATTGCTAAAACACCGCAATAATATGGGAGCCATCGCACAGTTCAGAGTTGTTTACACGAACGATATCGAACCTGGACTTACACGAATAAAGGTATACATTACTCGAACAACCTTTAATATAGGTCGAGCTAGACACGGCGGAGAGGAGACCTCAGTGAACAAAAAATAGCAATACACGAATGTATAAATACGTAACAACAAACGCATTAGATGAAGACGCCGACTTGCAAGCAGAAGATGTACGCGGCCACTACCGCGGCCAGCGCGCGCATCGCCAGCCGCGCGTCCAGCGGCGTCGCGCCCAGCGCAAGCAGCCGCACGCCGCCCGCCCTCGGGCGCGCGCCGCCCGCCCTCGCGAGCACGCCGCCCGCCCTGGCGCGCGCGCTGCCCGCCCTCACGCAGTCCGCGGCCTGTCGGCGCGTGCGGGCTGCGGACAAGGGACCCGTCGCACTGGCCGATCCTACGCGGCACGGGAACGAGCACGGCCGACTTCTTCTATTGAAGTATCGACTTCGGACTCAGGGGTACCTGCAAACCCGACGGTGTTATATATTAAAGAGATGAAAGCGCGGCTAGGCGTACCCGGCAAGTGCGAATCCACGAGCGCGCGCGCCAGGTCCAGCGCGCCGTCGCCACTCCGCGCCAGGCGCTGGCCGCCGCCGCCCGCCGCCGCCAGCCGCAGCACGCGCCGCGCCAGCGAGGCCGCGCGCAGCCAGCGGAGGGCGGGGGCGCCGCTCTGGGTCGGCCGAGGACGATCAGAACGACATAGGGGACGCTACTTTTCCTTGATTCATCATTTTGAGTTTCAGTACTTACGTCGATAGATCCATAGTATTCCATATTAAATCTCAGTAAAGCTTCCGATGAAAAGTATAACTCGACCGCCAGTAGAATGTTAATCTGAAAATAATCAATGAACACACTCGTATAATAATCGACCGGACCCTCGAGGTCGGGAACGTCGGGGGTCCTCGAAACTGTCGAGCGTGCACGAAGATATGAGAAGAGAACGCGGAAGAAGCGAAAGAGGTCTCTGAGTCTAGGGAGAACTGGTGCTCTACTAGGTCTGTCCCCCCGTGAGGCATTCGGTGTGGCGATGCGTACACGAATCGTTGCAAATTATAGGGCTACCTGCGTCCGCCAAATAGTATTGATTCGTTTCAAAATGTGGAGCATCTTCCTGTAGCAGTCGAGTATGTCTAAGCGGCCGCTCCCGGGCCGCGCGCCTCGCAGCAGCCCCGCCATGTGGGAGCGCAGGCGCCGTAGCCCCCCGGCGAGCAGCCCCACGAAGCTCAGCGCACACAGCAGCTCCGCGTCCAGCGCCAGCGTGGTGCAGGTCATGACCGCCAAGATGGCCGCGCTGGCGCCCCCCGCCGCACGCTGCAGCTCCATGTAGAGGACGGCCGCCACCATCACGCCGTGGAAGGCCAGTATCCCCCACGCGTACGAACGGATCCCGAGTCGCGGCTCCGGAGGTACGTCGGCGGCGACGAACAGTCGGTCTAATTGTTCTAGTTCGTCGATCAACTTCTTGATTTTGTCTTTCCTCGAGTCGATCAGCAGGCGCATCGTGCCGCCCGCGTGGAACGCCCACGCGACGAACAAGGTGCCGACTCGATTGAAGAGAGCCGGCGCCGACGTCGTGCTCGTCCTCACGATGGTCCACCACGTGACCGCGGTGCAGGCGAGCAGGCCGCCGATGGTGTACGCGAGGTAGGGGACGGACGTGAGCACTTTGAAGTCGGGACACGTGGACGCGATCGTAATGGAGAAAGGCGCCAGCAAGCGCAGCGGCGCGATGGCAGCTCGCACGCCCCCCGCAGCAGCCGCCCGCCGCACTGATGTGGCGCGCATCACTCCGGCTAATGGCCTGCCGTCAGGAATATGTTGTCACCGTCACTGTCTAATAGTTATTGCGTATTTATGTTAATGCGTTTCGATTATCATTTCGTTCGCTTTAAATATGTAATGAAATGGTACGGCTTATGTAGATACGAATTGTGTAATTTTATGAAATACTGGCGGTCGGTACTTAATGTAATTGTGTAAGGTCGCTACCATTTAAGTTGAGTTGTCCTGAGAAAGCACAACCACTGTATCGAGGAGCCCTGCAGGGCCGCGTGAGGTGTTGCGTACACTGCCTCCTCCCACCGACTCGTTGCTGCATGCAGCTAGTATCAATTAAGTTAATATTATGCCTGAACATTGGCATCATTAACAATTTCACTCCTAAGCACGATTTCTGAGCACAGAACTCACTCGGCATAATATCTGAGCACTAATCAAGCATTGGACACATATATTTCTGCGGTACAATGTAACAAATGAACTGTTTCTCGCGTAAATACACACTACTTGTGAGAGACATATGCAGGACTTTTTGTCGTTGTTTTTCTCCACTATAAAGTGTATTTTTTTTCTTTCGTTCAGACAGATATTGGCGCCTTTTTTCCTGTGGCTTAAACCCAGATATCTGTACTGTCATCTGTCACGTCTGCATATCAAATTTCCGGAGAAAATTGTCCCGTCCGAAAGCTCTAGCGGGGAGGCTAAATATATGCTAAAATATTGAATAAGTCCACCATCAGCAGTTGTATCTGCGACATGGAGGCGATGGGATGGGGCTGCCTGTCCAATGTTTACGAAGAGCATCACACGAACGTACATTATTCAATATTATTATGAAACGCTACAATCACATACAAGTTTTTCTATAACTTGGTCATACACAAACATGAGAGTTGTTCAAGTTATTGTTGCTAAGTATGCAATAATACATTTGTGTTAAGCCTGACTCGGGTAGCTGTGTATGTGAGAGCACCATTGTATACACTTCCGCTGATGGCGGCTTGGTTGCTTATGGTTATTAATGTAAGACGGCAAATTGATATCTCAAAGGAGCTTGTACAAAGTAATACTTCTGACAAACATAACAGAACAGTTTTACAACCCAACGTTATTTTGGCGGTGAAAGGCAACGCCAAGTAAGGGGCAGCAAGCGTACAGCTGGTCCTGATGGGATACGGCCGTCGGGGCTTATAGGCGACCAGGCTACGGAGGCACTCAAGGCCACACTTGTAGAGGGCACTTTCATACCCAGCGCACCTGTAAGCATGTGTCCTCTGGAGACACCTTCAGCGCGCACCCTTAGTATTCCAAGGCCATCGCTCACACGGACGCCAACAGGTGGCCATTATTGTCCACTGGACAGCTCGGCTGTCGTGTGCGCAGCGCGTGAGTGTGCCAAGGTTCATGACAAACATTTTATTCCTTCCACCCTGAGGAGCGACGGTGGCAGGTCGCTCAATTGAATCGATTATTGAACTCGTCCAACAATTCCAATCTGATTACGTCCCTAACACTTGCCGATGTCGCTCCACGGACGATTTGTTTGTGCTAGTCGAGTTTGTGACGATATGAATATAGCGTTAGCAAGGCCCAACTCTTAAATATCAATAAACCTTGTTGACAGGATTGTGAGTATATGATTGTGTGCACGACGCCGCGCGAGGCGAAAGGTGGATTACAAGAATCAGGCGTACATACTTAATAAATATACAATATATCTTCAGGCCCCGATGGGCGCCCCCCTTACCTTACGATACCCCTTTTTCCCCTTACCGCCGGAAATACATTTAGATGCCAACCTGACAAATGGAGAGTCGGCGTGTTTCAAGCACGACTAAATAAATATAATATGTTAAAATTTCTTCTCAAACGTATGCCGGTTTCTTTTACTGTTTTTATTATTCTAGACGGAATCTGGCTAGACAAAGTAGCAATGGCGGTGACGTATGTTTGTTGGAGTGGATATAGGGCTGCCATGTACGACAAATTTACCAACTTTTTTAACAATAATTAAATTGTACCATCTAATTATTGTAGTGAAGTGGGATAGAGTGGTAGGTAGAAATTAAAATAAAGCATAAATGACAAAAATATTTAATTAACATTAATTCATCGGCACATAACATAAAAATATGGTAAGTAGTTATCTATACTAATCTATACTAATATTATAAAGCTGAAGAGTTTGTTTGTTTGTTTGTTTGAACGAAGCTCAGGAACTACTGGTTGGAAAAAATCTTTTTGTGTTGGATAGTCCACTTCTCTAGGAAGGCTTTAGGCTATATAACACCACGCTACGACCAATAGGAGCGAAGCATAAATGAATAATGTTGCCAGAACGGGAAAAGATATTCCTTTTTGGGAGCTTCCGTTGCGTGCGCTGCGTAAACGGTTTAAGTTACACAAATATCATGTATAAGGGAATTGTTCCTCTTTAAAAGTTCTAAAAAAAGTCCGCGACAACATATGTCTATCTTTTAAGATTCACTCACTATAACCTTTTTTTATGGCAATTTAGTCCGCGATGGGCTCCTAAACAACTTAACCGATTTCAATCAAATTTGCACACCGTGTGCAGTTTGATCCAACTGTGAAGATGGGACAGCTTACATCACAATTGGACCCGATAGGTGGCGCTGCCATCGTGTTTCAGGAAATTTTACTTTTTCACCCGGGCGAAGCTGGGCGGGACAGCTAGTTTTTTTTTATAAAAGTGCCTTTTACTTTCGAAGTTTCTTGAGATGCCCTGTAATTATATTGGTGAAATATACCGATATACATATGATGAAGAATTTTGGTCAAATATTTGTAATAAGTAATATATATCTAAAAAGACTTATTTTGTTTTCAATTTCTGTGAATGTATGTTCTAATTCTAAGTTAAAAAACCCTCGTTAACAATAAACTTTTGTGATATTTGTGTAAGTATATGTTGTACACCTGTAGCATGGCATTGGGAGAGTTTGCTTCAGCATGTTCCTCTTACATAGTTGATGGCTCCAATAAAAACTATAAAAGTAACAAACGATATTAAGGTGTCTGGCCCAACACAGCTCTGAAAATATTAATAAAAAGGTCAACTTTTGTTATATGTAAGAGAGGTAGGGCATAACGGGTTTCCCGTTCGAATTCGGAGTTGCCCGACTGGGGCAGGACCTCCACCTTATAGAACTCCGTAGCCAAATAACACAATTTATTGTGTTGTGTTCCTACGCGGTGAATAAGGTTTCCAGTAATGAGCTCCTTGGGGAGGGGGGAGGATTGTTACATTGTGTTGGAAGCAGAGGGATTAAACCCATTATGCTGCCAACACACTATAACTCTCCGAACACAGAGTGGCAACTCGCAAGTGATACTTCGGTATCGTAAGCGAAAATAGGCTACGGTAACCGTTTCCCAGGTGGGCCGTTATTTTTCTGAGCTCGATTTAGCCAATTCTTTGAAGAACTATTCAGAAACTTCGTGAACTCTACATAAACACTATGTACATGTAAAAGATTGTTCATACACTGCCTTAGAGTTTTCCATGGGGCAACCGCTTTGCCACTCTTGTAGTATAAAAAAAAAAATAGCAAGTTATCCCTAAGCAAGCCGGCGGGGGCGCCTGTACCAGTGCGCCAGCCGACACGTGCCTCACGTACACACTACACGTGGCCCGTACTCACACACGCCGGGATTGCGGTGGGAACACTGGCCACGAGACCTATGCCGTTGGATGGGAACAACATAATATCATATACGCACATATTATGCGAGTTTCTAACTACATTTTCCTGGGCAAAGTGTGGTGTTCGATTCCAATGTAGTGTTGTCCCTTCTGTCCCTTGCGGTACTCTTTGTATTCCACCCGTTCGCGTTTATAACATCACCATCATATCTTCACGCCGAGTCCCTAACGGGGTAGGTAGAGAGTTCTTAGCGCCAGTTCTCTCTAGACTTACATACCTCTTTCGCTTCATCCACATTCATCAGTCTCTTCATACATGCTCGCTGGTTTCGAGTACTTTCCAGTCATTCGCTTTTTCCACCTGTTCCTTCCCTACAGTGCCATTATAATTATATGGGATTATGTTCACTTAGTATAAATTATAAAGATAGGAATTTCTAATGACTGATTATGATAAGGAGACAACTAAAAGCTACTTATTTTATAATAAAAAATATATATAGGTAACCATATTTTTTGGGAACAAATGTAATACTAAGCACTCAGACACGAGACAGTAAGTACCCTTAAGACTGCGTGACGTCACTCCGTGTCATTCGCTTATGTCGCCACCTCATAAATGTTCTCTTTACGGGGTTGATAAGCCGCGCGACTGATGCGGCATGATGGCCGATATTCACGTTTTTGTATATTCGTTTATTCTATACTATATATTTATTTATTCATATACAGACCTTAGCCTAGCAGTGGGCCATAAATGCATATTGAATAAATATATGTAGGTTTGTGCACTTTTTGAGTGGTGATAGCGTGTTGCTTTGATCTATAAAGGAGGTCCACAGCATGTGTATCAACAGTGCTATCCTACATGTAGAGCGCGAGGCGATCAAATAGAGAGATCCGTCGCATCATACTAGTAGTGGACCAAGGGACAGGTAGTTGCTATCACGAGTAGCATAATGAGCCGTGCATTACACTGTTGCATGTATGTAATGGATAAGCTCACAAGCTTCGGCAACGAGTGTTGCTCTATGCTAGCACCTACGCGCCACCAAGACACGCGGCTATGGAGAGAATGACCCAATGAAGCAGGATTACGAGTAGCTCCGATGGTAACAACAACGAGAATGTGGTTGTGAAGGTCACAGGCGTATATTGGCCCACAGGCCCACCTCGTGGTCGATAAAAGTAAATAGAATTTGATACATTTGGGACATTTTCGGTATAATTTTGTGTTAAACATTTACGGGACTCATTGTACAAGGAAGGTATACTTTGTTTCATTGCAAGCATTAGTACGGGCCGCGAGAGTTTTGTTATTAATGACTCCCAATTACCTATGCGAGCAGGCATTGCAGATATCAGCAGTCTGCACAAGGTTAAGTCCTATGATTTGATAAGGGACGGCTACGCGGGCGGCTACGAGCTACGCGTGTAGCGGCGCGCTACGGCGGCGGGCTACGGCGGCGGGCTACGGCGGCGGGCTCGTCCGTCGCGATAGCGGCACCGCGGCGGCGGCGGCACGCGGCAGTTGGCGCGCCGCGCTCGGCCACGACACGCGTGTGCTGGCTCTCCAGGCTCCAACCAAACTTTACACGACTTTCGTGCGAGTTATGACATTGTGCGGTTGCCCCATGGAAAATCTCTAAGGCAGTGTATGAACAATCTTTTTCATGTACATAGTGTTTATGTAGAGTTCACGAAGTTTCTGAATAGTTCTTCAAAGAATTGGCCAAATCGAGCTCAGAAAAATAACGGTAAGTACAGCTCAAACCCAATCCGAAGTTACGGTCGTTGCGTTCGATCACTTATTAATCGAACATTGTTTTTGTGTACAATATACCTCTTATTGGTAATTATTGTTCAATGGGTTTCTGCACGGCTCTGCCCGGTAGGTACCGGGACACAAGCCTTATTTAATTGAGCGCCTTCGACAGGCGGTATCGGAGCGCGCTTATCGGAATGTAGACAGATAATGTTATCGTGTAATTAAAAAGTCGCGTCCGCTCGTATGTGTAGCGCCGGGCCCGCCCCAGCTCTGCACGCGGCCAGCTCGGGCCTGTTGCCCGAGCAGGCCTCATGCTGTCATTCCCAATGCTTAAGCTATTGGGTAAGTATCATTTATTTGAAGGTTTCCAGTTTCGCAGTCTCTGTCTCGCCCTGATGTTTGTTAAAATTAATATAAAACTTCCTTAATTATACTTTTTTCTACCGCACTATACAATAAATTATCTGTGCCCGCCTACGAGGGTCCCCTAATAGGTTGGCAGAGGTGTGACCGCACCCACATTTCAAGTTAATCAGAAATATATTAAATGCAGCAGTGGCGGCTCAGTGGTTCGAGTAGTTGCCTGCAACACAAAAACTGTGTGTCCAATCCAGACTATACCAATGAGTTTTTCTTTACTTAAGTACCGTGATTAGTTAAACAACGGGCTCTACGGTGAAGAAAAGATTAGGAAGAAATTAAACAAATTATTCAATAACGTATGTATAGTCGTGCTTAAGTAGCGGCGGTGGACGCGCCATCTGTCACGTTGGCACCTAAGATGATCCTCCTCCGATGAAAAGTGGAGGTGTTGGTACTATATACACATATGCCTACTCCTTCGGGAATCTTTGTGGGAAGGCGAGAAGAGATATACTTAAAGGGATGAATAACAACGTGATCAGGTTATACACCCAAACTAAGCAGAACTTGAACTACGGCAAGTAGATTACAATATACACCAATAAACGGGACCTTCCAGTAGGCACCAATACTTGTTCATCTCACACAAGTGTTCTTCGTGGCGATGCCTGCCACCACGAGCTTCGCTTCACGTAGCCTTCCAAAAAACCTCCTTCTTCATCCGCGTACTTTTGATTTCAGAAGCAGAATTTATTTTAAAAATAAAACGTAGTTTTACGTGCGAAATCAGCTAATAATTTATTTTTTTACAAATTCGTCCGTACACGTTCAGTCATTTTTGCGTGAAAGAGGAACAAATATCTATATATTTATAAAATATACGTATAAAACGTTCTACCCATTTATGTCGGTTCTCACACAGATTCAATCAAAGTATTATTGAATGGTGGTCGTGTGTTCCAAGCAATATTGATTGATGTGTAATCGTGCCGTTGCTCCCATCGCACACGTATTAAATACAGGATGTGTGCTTGTGTAATCATCCCCAGTCGGAATCGATCAAATCCCGGGGGCACTTGGGCACATTGGATGGTTCACCGCGAGCTACGTAGCTACGGCATTGTAGCAAATACAGAGCTACGGTGAAGCAATATACCCGTATGTGTCACTTAATGTCGTGCATCCGACACCGCAAGGCTGGCCACCTGTCCGTCGGCACCTACGCGCAGCCACCTCCGCTACACACACGTTTAAGTTCTTACACCTGCCGAGTCTTAGAATACGCGTAAAAGGTTTTAAAATTTCCATTACGATAATAACACAGCTTGTACACTTAGCAACAGAGTGCTAGTTCTTGAAGGCTCATTCACTCCACTATTCATCGATACAAATAAAAAAATTTAAGTGTCTGTTTGTCATATTAAAACAACCGCTTTTTACTAAGTGCATATGGATGTATACATACGCGGTACTTACAACAAAATCTATTTTTTTCCGGTCTGTCTGTCTGTTTGTTCCGATTAATCTCCGAAACGGCTGGCCCGATTTCCGGGACTTTATCAGGCAGATAGCTGATGTAATAAGGAGTCACTTAGACTACTTTCATTGTAAGAAATTGAACGATAACTTTTTAGTTAAATTCCACGCGGACGAAGTCGCGGGCACAGCTAGTAATTAAATATTTTCGTACTATGATAAGGTATTAGACGTGATTAGCATCTGGAGAGCATGGCAGGCCCGCTCAACCGAAGGCCTACCGCCCGCAGTGGCCGCGCTCCCACTCCCCCAATGTTACCTATTGGGGCAGATTACACGCCGAGGGGGCTGTCCGCTGTTTTATATATATATATATATATATAAATATATAATATATATAGCGGAGGTACACTCCGCGACCGTTAACTTAATTATTCACCAATTGTAAAGCTTTCCATTTCCTTGTGAGCTCAATTTATACGGTCGGTACGTCAACGCCGGATTCTGGATATCGAGTTATAAATTTTATTATTCGACGAGTAGCAACTTTGCTTATAACAATATTTGATTGTGACACAACCAATGTACTACAAATGCTGTATTCCCAGGATACAATGAGCTACTAGCGTCCAAATATACAACCCCAGCACGTGCTACTCACATAGATTTAATTCCAAACATTAACAACCATTTTAAAATACTGAAATATTGCAGGTATTAAAAAAGTATTCAATGAGAGAGTAATAAAAAAATTATATATACATTCATACATATTATCCCGCCGAGTTCTTAGGGGTAGGCAGTAGGCAGAGAGAGTAGATCGCCAGTTCTCTCGACCCAAAATCGATCGGAGAATCGGAGGGGGGAGGGCACCTATACTATGGTCATATCGCCAACTTTACGTGCTATAGTTTCTTGCACATTTACTGCTTATTATTTTTTTAGTACTGTATAGTATTTTGTTCTATTCTAATATAAAAATATTATTGTTGTTGTTATACACAATACACAATATAATATATAATAGAATGAGAGTTGCGATGGAACCAATTATATTGCGTTGTGTGTGATTTGTATTCGAGCCGAAGTGTCGGGGAGGCACCATGAGGCTCGGCCTCTGTTCGTATTATTGGGAAGTTCTTCAAAAATATAAGTTTTACAACAGTCCAACTCCTCAGGGTGCTCTCGATACAAGGCGCAGTCATAGTCACGTGGCCCGCGCCTGCCGAGGGCCTGCCGCGCCGCGGGAAGCTGTCGTACTGGGCGGCTGTCTCCTGCAGGACGAGTCCTCACTCCTCGCAATAACTTCCACATCTGAAAGGAACGGATGAAGCTTTGTCATCTCACTCAAGCAAAACGCTGGATTATTTTGTATAGACACGTGAGCAATAAAGGAAGTGAATATAATATATAAATATAACGCGCATCGGTCACTAGGTCAGTAGGTAGGTGTGCGCTGCCTTATCTATATTTGCATCGCGCATCTCGAGAACAATAAATGATAACGTGTGTTTTATTAAACATTATAATAAGTGCTCATTTGTAGCACAGAGTGCTCTCTACTTGAGCGGCGGATTAAAGACATCAGAGACATCACCTTAGAGACATCATTGCAACACGCAATGATGTCTCTAAGGTTGGCAACTATAAATAGGGATGGGGACTTCATGGGATGTGGACTGCAGTGAACACGAGCGCAGTAACGTGGTAACTTTGTAGCGTTGTTATGGAGCTAAGCTTAGCTTAGCGTCAGTCAGTGCAAGAGCTTCACATGGTGCGTGCGGTGCAGTGATCACTCCTGTATAACATATAATGCACGGAACTGCCGAGCGTCCTCCTCCGTAACACCAACGATGTGATATATTACCAAGCTAAGAGGCCGCAGCCAGCGCGCCGTGATCGTATGGTCACCTGAACCGTCTCATGTATCTATCGAACTGTATTGACGTGTTTATTCCCTCTTGCATTTGATCTAATGGCCTCGCTGCTACTGAGGAAGAAGTAAAATAAACTGTTTCATAAATTTATAAAACTGGAAAAATAAGCCGTCCCAAACAAAGTGTGTCGACACTCGATCGGCAAAAATAGCGACTTACATGCTGTGATGACACGTAACAAAGATGAACTCCATGTACCTGCAGCCGGATTACACAAAACTAGCAACTCATTTGACGGGCAAGGTAAGGTAGGTAGGTATAATAATCTCTCAGAAAATAATTGAATTACCTTTTGTAGAGTTTAAAGCTGTCATTAAAAGTAAATTAATCCAAAAAGCTTATTATAAAACATCAGATTATTTGAATGATGGCCATGCATGGCAATGAATTGCTCCTCTTGTACAGAGTATATATTGAGTTGTCCTGACAGGGTTTTGTTTGTTGGCGGTAAGTATATGACGTTCCATATGTCGCTTAATACGTTGAATGCAATACTTAGATTTTGTTCTAGCTCGATGCGCAGTCTACCAACTATAGACAGGAAGCAGCTACCATCTGGCCTGTTTTGTTTTAGTTCTAGGCACCTTTGTGGTCGCCTAACGTATTACCGACCTCGTAAAGTTCCTTATCCGCAGTGTACTCTATGTCACGTGACCCTATAACGTGATCCTTTAACAGTTTACATAATATAACCAAGCGTGTATGCACACTTAAAACTGCATCATTACAAATGTATTGAAATCACGCCACCGAGGCAGCACATTGGCCGTATAGTGTGAGTGGCTCGGTTACTACTGCCTTTATTGTGTTGCTGTTTAGATACATTCGATTCCATCATTAGAGTCGTCTTATTGTTGCAATATGCGATATGATACAATTAATCCTACTCGATTAGTTGTATCTTCACGCCTGCCCCAAAACGTGCGTGCCATGTGTATGGACGGGACAACAACGGCACTTGAAGAGTTCGTGCACACTTAAACAAAGGACGAGTTATGTGCGCAATAAAAAACTATTCAGACTGCTTTGCGACAGTCCGTGTCACGAGTTAACTGTCATTGCTGGCAGCTTGTGGCGCGGAGGAGGCGGGGTGCTGGCTGCAGCAACACGGGGGTGGTTGCACTAATAAACTGACCTCTGAGAGAACACTTTTAGACAAAAAAGTTTGCAATGTGTTCGACAGAAAACTATATGCGTGATATTTAGGGGTGCACAAAAATATATAGGCTGCAAAATTAGTCTGCTTCCTCGTTCAGCACCGACCACCGTTGCCAACACAAGCCAGCGCCGCCGGCTGCTGGGTGTGCCAACAGTGTACCAACTCACCTTGTGTTTCCTTTGTTAGTTTCATAGGAAATGCCACTTACGTCCTTATCAAGTACCTGGGTCACCTGTATGTACATTTCTGATAATAATATTTTAACGCTAAAACTATGTCTTGTATAAAAAAAGGTAATTATATATGTCTGTCCCCCTGGTAGGTACCTAAAATATATCTCTAGTGAAAAGTGGTTGTATGGGTGGAGTGAGCGATGATATTTATAATTCTTCCCTTCACAAACTGAACACAGGTGGCATTGCGTCCTGTGCCCCTCTAGGCGTACATGACAATACCACATCTTAAAATGTCTTGAAATAACAAAGAACTAACCGAATCAGATTCCTTATTCCTTACATCCGCCGCGGAGAAATGTTTGAAGCAAACAAGGCACGTTGTTCATTAAAGTAATCGCCAGCGAACGAAATAAAACCCGGCCAGCGGAGTACACTTTAATGATGGCGGCTCGTTATTTTTATTTTATCTTGCCGCTGGATATTTGACGGTTCATTTATTTATCGACTTCCAAATATTATAATCCGGTGTCTCACCTTACTTGGCAGTTTATTTTCCTCATCTGGGGCCGGAATATTCACGTTAATTTGTGAAAATATGAAAATTATTGATATATTCATTTATGCCTATTTTATTTCTGTCCACGTAATATCCTCCGTGTGACACCGCGCTCGGAGCGACCCCCAGCAAAGTGAGCACGCTAGCTCTGTCTGTACGCCGGTGGGATTTCAGTTCTTAAAATATAGATTAACAAAAACGAGCAAGTCTTTTATTATAAAAAGTATACGCTTTTACAACAAGCTGCCAAAGTCAGTTATAGAACTGACCGATGTAAAGTTCAAAAACGTTATCAAACGTGTTCTGATTAAAAAAGCATATTATAAAATAAAGGACTACGTTGAAGATAAAGAAGTCTGGCTCTAGTTCCTTCTGCGCATGCGGCTTCCTTGGTAGCTCATAAACGGCACAAATTTGTGGATGTCTCTAACTATTCTGAATCTTTTCTTTTCTCATTTCGGGTTTTTTTTTACAATAATAATTTTACTTTTTTTTATTTTAATTTATTCAATATCTTGACCAGAATTAGTTACAGTACTGATGACAATATTTGTGTCACTTGTTTAATTTGTCTAATTTGTGAATGTGAGAACATTGTAGGCTTTGTAGATTCTTAGATCTTGCTAACATTGTTATAATTATCTTGTTTTATGTATGCTTTGTATAGTAAGCAGCGACCTATTGTCGGGCCTACGTTGTTCCCCCATACTTGGGTACTATTGCTGTAACGAAAAAATATTATTGTTGTATATGCCTAATGATTTGAAAAGAGTAACCATGGAGTTTCTTGCCGGTTCTTCTCCATGGAAGCGACCAACCCGAACCGTGCTCTTTTTTCGACGTTTTATAAGTGCCCACCTGGGCCTATGTGAAATAAAAAGATTTTGATTTGATTTGATTTGAATATTAATGCAACGGTTTAAAAATCGTAAATATACTGGTATATTAACTCTAACGGTATGGCGAGGGTCTTCAGAGGCCCCTTCTACCTAATCATATATACTTTACATTCGAATAACACCCGCGAATCTAGCCGATCTTTGACGCCCTAAAATGTCTCTTATGATATTGATCATATTTTTCATCACCGAAAAGCTAATAGACTATCTAGGTGTGAACTTTCAATCTTGACTTTGTAGGTTTGATCTTAACCGCTCGCACATTACCGCTCATGGTAATAAAGATAATGGCAACATTGTGATCATGAATGAGTTTCATTGCAAAGTAACAGTTGAATGGTCCGTTGACAGTGCAATAGTTGGTCGGTTTAGTTAGTGCGGGGCCCAGGGGCCCAGGGGCACTCGGCTCCCGGCCTCTGGTACCTAACATAAACATCCCAATATGATCTGCCTGTTACTACCAAAATAGAACTTCCAAACACCAGTCTGCCAAACTTCCTCCTACGCTAGTTCAAACAGCTAGCCGTGTAATGTAATGCTAAACTAAAATAAAAGTTCCCGCTGGAGTAAATCTTTTCGCTATTAGAGAACAAAAGTTGGTCCGTGTGTATAGTTGTGTAAGTAGGTGCCTTGATAGTAGCTCGCTGGCCGGCCGCCAACACTGCCCTACGCTCGCGCTGAGCGGCGGGCGGAGGGCGGAGGGCGGCGGGCGGCGACTCGCAACTTCCCGCTAAGCTCAAAAGCCCGCCAATAGTACCTGCTTGTCGGCAATAAGTTTGGAGACACACAACGGTGATGCGATGCGACACTACACATTGTAAACATTGACGACACATCATCGATCAATCCTTGTCCAAGTTACCTACACGATAGTAAAGTTCTGTACGGTACCTACGCTAAGACTTCGTTGCCGGTGTCGTTGTTGGCAAGGGCTTTTTGCGACGGTTTCCGATTGTAAAAGTGCTTTCTATGCCTAGCAATATGTAGCTCATTAATACGTCAACTATGTCGCCAGCACAAGTGTATCCTTCACACGGCCCCAATGCCAGTGACATATTTAGGTAATGGTTGTATACCACGTCAGTTGTCTTCACTTCTACACTTCTCACGAGTATGTAGGGTAGTACGATTGTGCGATAAGGGTCTGGAAACTCATCCTTTGATCTGGCTTGACGGCACATAACTTGTACACAGATATTGAGTAGGTACACAAACACATTAGGTGAACTCCATGAACTCGATTGGTGTGAGCTATATTCTTGTGCTTTAGCGCGTATTCTGAAACATGACCGAACTGAAATGTACACACTCGCACAGATCCTGATACATCGATGTGCCCGCGGCGGGTGCACTGGCCACCTACACCTTATTGCTAAGCATATGCTATTACATCCATTTGTTGTATCAGACACACATGCTCAGTTATGTTAAGCTACAGAGAAATGATCTTAGTGATGTTATTCAACAGCATTGCGTAAGGCAACTCGCCTTGTGGAATGTAGTCGTGTATTTTGATAATACATATAATATAAACCTTCACGCCTTCCCCCAAGGGTCCCTGGAGGGGTAGGGAGAGGTATGTATAGTATATAACAATATAGTACCCGCAGATACAATTTTCGATCGTGATACATATATTTTAGGTGCTAACATGGTGCATGGCGAATTAAATACGTCTTTGATTTCTTCTCAAACGATTGTAGGTTTCCTCTAGATTTTTAAGTTCACCTTAAAGTTAGTCACAAAAGTCATTGGTACAGTCGGCCGCTACAGGCGAGTGCTCGCACCACGCGGCCACCACGGCTCTAATAAATGTGTACAGTCGGCCGCTACAGGCGAGTGCTCGCACCGCGCGGCCGCCACGGCTCTAATAAATGTGTACCTTCGGCCGCTACAGGCGAGTGCTCGCACCACGCGGCCACCACGGCTCTAATAAATGTGTACAGTCGGCCGCTACAGGCGAGTGCTCGCACCACGCGGCCACCACGGCTCTAATAAATGTGTACAGTCGGCCGCTACAGGCGAGTGCTCGCACCACGCGGCCGCCACGGCTCTAATAAATGTGTATATCGTTTATTATCCGGGCACTTGACAAGTCGTCTGTTTGCGTCAGCAGTTGCTTACAAGTTTTGGGCCCTCGAATTGGGTCTTTACAAAAAACTCTGTATATGTCACCTGCCACGCGCAGACGCTCAGCATCAACCGTAGCAGATAACTAGGTGGGGTAATGGGAACCAAACTGTACAGCGACGCGGCACTGAACATGCGGCTGGCAGTGAGCTTCAAAATTAAAACACAACCTTGGGGGAGTCGAGTCATTTAGCTATTCAATTGTGTGCACACTGATTTTTTTACCATTAAGTTGAAGAAATGAAAAGAAGCATACGTTGGCACCTAAATATCTCGAGGTGGTAGGGTGTAGCGTTATTCACGGATACGTCTGTCACGGATCGGGCCTTGTGGGAAGGCGTAAAGACAGCATGCTGACGTATATCATGAACAATGAAATGCTTGATCTAGATAGCTTTGTTCCAACAGGAACTGTGCTTTAATTGTTTTGTGTGTTTGTTGTGCGATACAATAATAAGATATAAATTGGTTTTAATACATGATAAATTGTATGAATCTTGATTGACGTGTAGATGCCGGCCGGTCGCCTGTCGGCACTATACTACAGTCGTTCCCAATCCTCGCTCGAGAACTGTGAGTGAACACGTGTGTGTTCCCGTGAACACTTTCCAATTTTATAACACTGTTATGATAATATATCAAGAGTGATGGCTTGAAGGATGCGTAGGTTGCTATGGTACGAGCGCCACGCATAGCGTAGGCACCCGTGTGTTGCCACATATAACATTAACTGGTGTCCGCCCGCCCTCAGTTAGTGGCCTGCTATAAAGGCCGTCCATGCGAATTTAGGTTTACTCTGGGCAGCAATCAACGTAAAAAGGGCACAGCCATAAAACACACTCGACACAGTGACTCGAGCACAAAGTATGATAGGCTCGTGATTGTCTCCAAGCATGCGATTATTCAACAAGCAATCAATATGTAATCTCTCCAACGGGTGGGCGAGTGTGTGCCGCAAACAGTATCGCGTTACCATAGAAAGAGCAATCATTGCTCGCAAATATTTACCGTGCATTGAGCTATGAGCCAATGGAAAACTACGAATTTGGGAGTATCCTTCATTTAGTGATGGCAGCTGCGAACATAGATTAGGGCCTATGAGATAACCGCGTAACTTGTTAACCGCACTAAGTTTGTGCCTCCATTGTTTGCGCTAGTTTGTGTTACTGCCAGCAATGGGTGTGTCTGATGGTTGCTGCCTTGCTATACATTTGTAACTTTTGTCTATATCAAATTATACTATAAATTATAAATATCCAATTGTTGCAGATCGTTTGACGAGGCGAGTATCGCGATGCCGTCGCCAGCTCGCTGCCGCTGAGGAGGTGAGTTCTTGTAGCCTCATCGCAACACGCTTGCCGACACATAGGGTACATTCTAACCTCGTTTGAATGACAATGGAACTGATATTTTTGCTGCAAAATATTGTTGTCGATTGTTGTTGTCTTTCTGTTTAGTATCTATAGCACGAACACTGCAACTGGGCGCGTTAAGTAACTGGGCTAATCTATTTGATGCTTAATATTCTATAGAGGTATTCTATTGACAGCTGCTTTGAAAAAGAAAAAAAATATATTTTAATACATTACCAGAAATCACCTTATCTATTTCTACCAGAAGTATCACTTGGACTCCATTGGTTCGGATGGAGCGGCTGGGTCTCTCGAAGCAAAGCACGGTTAAGTCCTCTTTTGTCTATATATACCTTCTAAAACTCTCAGAAACCTACTCACCTTGATCCAACTCCTGGTTGGTCTCCAGATACATGAATAGTGGCATTTGACGCGATCTTCTTGTGGTAGAGGCAGCTCCCCCGTTTGGCAAATACAATTCTGCAGAGGAAATTCGTTGAGCCCTTCAGATATCTTTTGTGAAACAAATGTACAGAATAGATGCATCGATGGTAGTTATGCGTTTGCTTTTACACTGTTTGAGATTGCGTGGTGTGTATCGTACGTAATCTCTAGGTAATGTAAGATGAACAAGTAATTCAATGGATCGTCCCGCACTAACCCACACAATGCAGAGGTTGGAACGAAATTTGCATAGCTATCTGCGCAGTGACAGCAATGAGCAGTTTAAGTGGGTCGTTTATTGTCGGAGGCTCGCGCGCGCCAATGGCTACCTTACGGCAATGGCGACATCTTTATGTACAAACACTAGTTTTGCATACGGCTATCAGCGCTTCATTCTTATGCTAATTTATATATATATATATATATTATATATTCATACTATTAATAAGGAGCCCAACGACCCGCATCCTGCTGAAGCGGTACCTTGAGAGCAGTAAACTGTAGCTTGCATTGCAGTACACATGCTGTGGAAAAGAGTACCTACTAATGCAATATAATACTATAACAATTATATCTTCACCCCTTCCCACGAGGGTCCCCAAAGTGTAGATATTTAGGTGCCAACGTAACAGATGGCGAGTACATCGCCGTTACTCAAGCACAACTGTACATACGCCTTTGAATTGCTTCTCAAACGTATGCAGGTTTCCTCTCGGTGTTTCCCTCCACCGTGAAGCTCGTGGGGTGACTAAATCACCGTATTTAAGTTCAGAAAAACTCATTGGTACAGTCGAGATTTGTACTTACGATCTTTGTGTCGCAGGCAACTAGTCGAACCACTCGGCCATCATGCGTCCATAATTTGTAGTCAGGCTTTACACTGTTGTGGGTTGTAGCTGAACGTAACGCGCAAAATAACTCTAACCGCCCTACCGCACTGTGAAGTACTGTTGCATGTCCGTGCTCCGATACTCGAGCTCCCCAATGGACCTGCCCATCAGAGGTGGCGAAGAGGCAGCGCTGGTCCTCTTCACGCTACTTTCGCTTCATCCTGACTCATCACTCAATTAATATGTCATATTGCCATCTGAAGCATCTGAAGCTAACTCGCAAAAGGTTTCGATTAAAGGTAGGAAAATAGGTAAACACGACGTGAGTATGTATATACTTGGCTCGTGGGAGTAGCTGAGCAACACCGGCGGGGCTGGCTCCGAGCATTACATGGCGAAATTCAACATAACACAATGTTATTTTGAATTTCGCCATGTACGTAATGTTGATACATAATCCTGCGAAAAAAATTCTCAAGGAATTATTTTCCACCAAAAACTAATTACCCGACTTTTTTCTCGCGACAAAGACAGCAATTACAACAGATTTATGGCTTGGACGCAGAGTACGCGCCGCGTGATGTATCACAGAGTGCGGGCCAGGGGCTGCCTGCCGGGCCGGCCACTGACTTATGGCTGCGGCTACCTATACAGTGCACTATCATATATATATAAATGCATGCTATCCCTTCCTACTCGCAAGTAGACAGATTTAGATAACATTCGAAATGCGTATAGCTTACAAATAAAAGGCACGCAGCGCAGCTAGTGTTACAGTTCGTTTGTATTTGTTGTGCAAATGGCCGCGTGTGCATCGTAGGCATCGTAGCGACGAGCTATATCAGTAGTCGCCTGCCGCGGCGCTGCAAGCAATGTGGCGCGTGCCGGCCGAGCGCGCGGACACAACACGAGGATGAACAATAAGCAGTACTCCTTGTTGCCACTTGCATGAAGGTCGACTGCATTAAACACGCGACAGCGAATACTATTCAAGGAAACTGATTTTTTATGAGACAAAGCAGCTAGCAGGTAGTAAACAGGATACAATGAGTTGAAACATATTAAATACTAGCTGTCCCGCCCAGCTTCGCCCGGATGAAAAAGTAAAATTCCCTGAAACACGATCGCAGCGCCACCTATCGGGTCCAATTGTGATGTAAGCTATCCTATCTTTTATGTTGAATCAAACTGCACACGGTGTGCAAATTTGATTGAAATCGGTTAAGTTGTTTAGGAGCCCATCGCGGACTTAATTGCCATAAAAAAGGTTATAGTGAGTGAATCTTAAAAGATAGACATATGTTGTCGCGGACTTTTTTTAGAACTTTTAAAGAGGAACAATTCCCTCATACATGTTATTTTCGTAACTTAAACCGTTTACGCAGCGCACGCAACGGAAGCTCTCAAAAAGGAATATTTTTTCCCGTTCTTGCAACATTTTTCATTTATACTTCGCTCCTATTAGTCGTCCTTCCTAGAGAAATGGACATCAATTCCAACCAATAGTTCCTGAGATGAGCGTGTATAGATAATACAATGAAAGTTCCGAGGCAATGCACGAGCAGATTAGCGACAACAATATTTCCCAATTATAATTGCGGGTACCTCCTATACGCTAGACTGGCCTGGTCTGGTCTGACATCTGACATGATGACTAAATCTCTTTAGTAGAGATTTAGTTATTGATGACATGATGCAGGGATATGGCTCCGAGTAACACTTCTCCTTCTCATTGTGTATAATGCAGAAGAGTGGAGGGATTAGTTTTACTTGAATACGAAACCCTAGGTAGTGTTATTGATAGAATCGGAATGTAGTCAGTGGGAGCTCACGCGATGATGACAATGCTCAGATATTTTAGACATATCCGATAATTATCGCGCATTGTTGCTTAGCCTCGGGAGTGTCTAATTAAATGCATGCCATTGTAGTCTGTAGGAAAGGAAGGAGGAAATAAAATATGTAAATAGTTCCATACTTGTGTATCCCCGTGGTAAGTTGCGAAAACTGTTATAGCGGTTGGTTGGTTTACCCGTGACTTGAGACCTAGATATACATACATATATATAGAAATAACACTCTGGTAGCACTGTCCATTGGATCTATATAAGGCCCGCATAATACCACTAGTGCCGGAGAGGTGTTCCTGTGTGTATCCGCAGTAAATTACCTAACTCGGCTGAATTGAAATTCAATTTGTAAATCAAACAAACTAGGCCTCATCTGAATGGCGGCCCCTTTGTGACGGAGCCGCTAAGCCGAGTCAATACTCATTAGGCGGACACATAAACAATACATCGTCAATTAATTTGGGTTAAATCTCATCCGGGCGCCTGTAGTCTACTCGTATACCGCACGGAGTATAGTCTGGTCCCACCATGTTGTTGGGCCCGGGGTGATAGTATTATATTATTACACTACGCTATTTTACATACATACGCAATTACGCATCATCACGCCGAGTACTCCATCGGGCAGGGGTATGCTAGGTATACTAGACTATACATATAAGGAACGTCAGGAAACTCGCATTTTACCTAAGTAATTAATCGCATCATGTCCATTCCGTTAAAAGAGTGATGATAAATGTAAAAACCGTTGCTCGCGGGGCTGCCGACGGGGCATTGTTCATCGTGTCGATGAGATTAACGATTTTAATGCATTGTCAGCCCGATTCGCTCATATTTGTGTCGCACCATTTTTTATTTTGTTTCCGGCCGTTTGAGAGCTGGAGCTGGTGGAATCCTTCGTAGATACATAATGTTCTGGAGCTGGAGCTGGTGGAATCCTTCGTAGATACATAATGTTCTGGAGCTGGAGCTGGTGGAATCCTTCGTAGATACATAATGTTCTGGAGCTGGAGCTGGTGGAATCCTTCGTAGATACATAATGTTCTGGAGCTGGAGCTGGTGGAATCCTTCGTAGATACATAATGTTCTGGAGCTGGAGCTGGTGGAATCCTTCGTAGATACATAATGTTCTGGAGCTGGAGCTGGTGGAATCCTTCGTAGATACATAATGTTCTGGAGCTGGAGCTGGTGGAATCCTTCGTAGATTCATAATGTTCTGGAGCTGGAGCTGGTGAACCCCATATACTGCCCGAGCTGGAGCTGGTGGAACTCTCGTAGATCCATAATGTTCTGGGAGCTGGAGCCGGTGGAATCCTTCGTAGATTCATAATGTCTCTGAGCTGGAGCTGGTGGAACTCTTTCGCAGATTCACTGTTCTGGAGCTGGAGCTGGTGGAATCCTTCAGATTCATACTGTTCTGGAGCTGGAGCTGGTGAAACCCTACATACCACCCTGGAGCGATTGGCAAACCCTTCGTAGATACATAATGTTCTGGAGCTGGAGCTGGTGGAATCCTTCGTAGATTCATAATGTTCTGGAGCTGGAGCTGGTGGAATCCTTCGTAGATTCATAATGTTCTGGAGCTGGAGCTGGTGGAATCCTTCGTAGATTCATAATGT